>JADDOH010002687.1:0-104543 GCA_016648135.1 Agrypnia vestita
TGCGGTATCTCATTTGGCGAAAACGGGGTTCCGCGCAATGCGAAATGTTTTTTTGGGTCGCAATTTCAAATAAACGAGGTTTTACTGTAGTAAATTGAATATTATTAAAAACAAGGTCCTTTTTGCAAATAATTATTGTTTTCCAGACGTCGCGGAAATATATCGCCCTATGAGGTTATGATGATAGCCGCGTATCTGTTTATGTTTATGAGTTTATCGAAAAGTAAGAGGAGAAAAAAGAGGAGAATGCGAAATTATTTACTGCAAAGAGAAAGAAGGACGGACATTCTATGCGATCTTCGATCGATACAGCTCGATGAGTTCAAGAACGATTTCGTTTCCCCGCATTGTCATCTTGACAGATACAGCGCATGCGTATTCACTTGTAAACATACCACGTGGTACTGACGCTCCGCGGAATGTTGCAGTGAGTACGCTCGGGTACCGTGCGCATGGCAACGTTGCCACGGCACGTAGAAATGCCGCGCTATGTTGTGCGCGAGGTCGCGGAACAGTGCACGACGTTGCAACGTCACGTAGACTCTATGCCGCGCGTGCTGTTGAGGGACAATTTGTCCCCTAGTGAATACATGGCTTTACTGTATATGATTCATACGTAAGATTTAAGAATATTAAGAACTATAGCTTGCCCAACGTAACTTGGCGTGCGGCGAATTTTGAACTAAATCCCGCCCCGCCCGTACCCGGCGGTAACCCCACGCCCTGTAATTCAGTTCATTCTCGTCTTTGAGCGCCAGCTGTGTCATCTTGATTACCAATATACACTGAATTATTATGTCCAAAACATCTTAAACAGTCCGAGATGGTGCAAGAACAATTGCCAATGAAGTATTAAAGTTTTGCGAAGCTGATAAAGCGAATAATGGACCGATATTACCGTCTGACAGTTTGACAGATAGAACGGCCGCCATTACTGCATGGTTTCTTTAGTGCTGCCCGACCAAATTTCTGTATTTAATACGACACCGGTCACCGGACATTCTATACATTGTGTATTGTGTAATAAATTTACACCCTGACAACTTCTGTTACGTGATAGCGACGCCCTCCCTCGCACGCCTAGTTATAGTGGTACGTGACTTTATCCATTAGTTAGTTGGAACAAAATTGATCTTTAAACTCTTATCTTCTACAATACTAAATCTTCATCATCTTCATGGTCGGCTTTACAGCCTTGATGGGTCTTGGCCTCCTCGAAAGAGACGTCTGAGATGTGAATATGGCGTACTGTAGTAGAGGGACAGGGCTAGAAGCTCGTCGACCAAAGGTTCGATATTTTTTGAACACGCCTCGTATCGCTCACATCCTCAGTCAGATTTCTTTGATATTTGTAAAGGAAAATCTGTAATTATCTAAATAACCTCGATGATATTATTATTTAGATGTGATATTTATAATTTATGTATTTTATTATGTTAAAGGCATATTGAAACATTCAACCTTATCGAACGTTTAGATTCGCACCACTGACGTACAGCCAATTATGAACGAATCATAAAAATCACAATTAGAGATATGTGTGGATACTGAAAAACATAAAATGGGTTATTCGTAAGCGCGTAATTTTTGTCAAACTGATTTGCATTCTTGTCAAACTTACTTGTACAGCTGAAGCAAATACTATTTTTTTCAAATTATTAATTCAGAAATCGTATGTCTGAAGAATGAAAGAGTTGCACATCCCCATGGTATTGTGATTTATGACCGTGGTCGTCAGTTTGTATGGGCCCGATTTAAGTGATGCACTGACTTCAAAAGTGAGAAAAGTTTTGTGACTGACTTATTCTGATAATAACAATATTAATATTTTGGTGATTGTTGCCCCATCACTCAAATATAGAAAAACATCAAGACATTTATCGAATGTCAATATTTCTATCACACGAAAATATTGGCTTTTATTTAATATTTGAACTCTTTGGATGAAGAAATTAGTAGATGTGCGTGAAAGAAACTGATTTCTACCAATTTTTAAAATAATATTAGTATTTATTTTATATAATATTCATTGAAAACATGCATTTAAGACAAAACTCCAGATTACGAAAACTAGTTTGCGTGATGATAGAAATCTGTATGATACCCATAACGCTTCAACATGAAAAAACATGTTTTTTTGGACAGACATCGTGGAACTACATACACTACAATCCATGTACCTACGAGTGACAAAATATTGATGTAGCTATTTTGATTTAAAATTATTTATATGCCAATACTGAACAACTGTTGGACGTTGAAAAGTGACATTGCACCAAAGTCTATATATAGACATAGTAACACAGAATGTTATTTTTTCTGCTTCCCGTGTTGGTTTTCTAATGACAAGTATTTAGAAATTTCTTATACGAGTACTCCACATTCTTAGTCAAAATGTCACATTAAGGGCCGGTCTTATAAAAAAGACCAAATATCCGTTAGTAAATCGATAATTAACTAACTGATTGCCATTCGTTAGTAAATATTACCGACGATCGTCTTATAAAACTTTTTTGACTGTCCGTAAAATCGCAATATCGTACTGTGATTTTCAGTTTTTATCTATGATTTTAGAGTTACCAGAGGTGAATTATAATCTCTTTTCTGTGGAAACGAAACATAACATCTATAAACATAACCTAAAATTTCTCGCTCGCACCGGATTTTTGACATACTTCCCACTATACTACACTGGTAGTAGCCTCTGAAACCCCAACAAAGGCTGCAGCAGCTTATAATATTGATCCAAGAGCGTAGCATCTCAAGGTAACAAGCTTTTTTGTGGTTGGTGATAATATCAGATTCCTACACGGGCGTCTTTTTAAATTTCGCTCAATATCTTCTAGAAGCTCTTAAGCAGACCTTTTAGACAAGCGAAAACGGTAGATAAAATCTGCGTCATCTAAAATATTAAAATAATCCCCTCATATATTGAACACTTTGTCGTCGAGTTTGTTCTTCATGCGACGAATTTGAATACAATAATAGCTCGACATCGCTATCTGTAAACATTTTTTCTTGAAAATGAAGCAGCAGTTAGCAAAGTATATATGTACAAACAAACAGCATGAAACGCAAATTGACAACGGACCAAACCATAAAAAATAATGCGTCAATCTGTCATACTTCTGTCAATTTCAAATAACGGACGGTAAACTGGTGGTTCGACTGTCGGTATCGGCCGTGGGTAAAAATACACTAAAATTTGACCAACGGATTGTAATAAGACAAAAAAATGACGTTCGTATCAAATTTCGGTTTATTCGGTCTGAAATTTAACTATCGGACGTTTATAAGACCGACCCTAATTAGACCATCTAAATTTACGACTGTTTTCCGAAAGCCTCATCTAAAAATGCAAAAATCTTAAATGGAAATTAATTGAGTAATTACACGGGCGTAAATAAATACGTCCCATCTATTTATGAGTAAATAAATACGTCCCATCTATTTATGAATTTATTGGGGTAATAAACACAGAATAAGGCGGACTGTCGTAATACTACCTCTCGTCTATTTCGAGTGTTGCGGTAACAATCACCAAAACAGCAATAATGTTATTTTTAGTATTGGTCGAATAGTTGGAGATACGAACCTCGTTCCAGGAGACCGCAAAGATAGCCTTATTTTCATAGCACAAGCGTTCTGTTTACTTTATTTAAAAATAAATAAATATACATAAATTATATTAAAACAGTATTTCCAATACTTTAATACACTTTATCTCGGGATGTTTTTTATTACGAGTGAATGAAATTAACGTTTTAATAAATAATGTATTATGATGATTAATTAATAACTTAAGATGCGATGTGTTGGTCTACGCCGGATACTAGTTAATTAAATTCATTATCCGAGTACGTATAAGAATTTATAACCATGCATCTACCAATACTATAATTTGATGTAAACATGGTTTATAAAATGGATTGATGAGTTTGAAATGTACACTTTACGTGTGTCTATATGTTTTATTTATAATATTTAATAAGGTGTTATACACACAACTCGAACTCAAGCATTATTTTTAATTATCATAAAAACACCACATTATCACAAAAACAGTACCAGAGTACAGACTGTTCCATCAAATGTTGAAAACCATCCAGCAGACTCCCGATTACCCAGGATCAGATTATTCGGGATGCGGATTATCTAATCCCGGATAAAAAACTTTTTTTTTTAACGAAAGTTTTTTATAACCTTCATAACGGCCAAACACGTTATTTAGAGTTGAAAATGTCAGCTCCAAAGTGATCTCTCAAAACATTTTTTATTATTATTTAGTTTGTTTTAGTACAAGAAAAAGTGTTACAAATTCGTGACAAATTGAAGGGTGTGGGATGTTGTGAAAATTAACTCTTGATGGGCTTAATTCAGATAAATGACGAAGATATTTTACAACGTGTGGTGAATTATATTGTGAAACCTGCGTCAATAATGATGGAGAGAAACGCAAGTTGATTTGCGTAAAAAAATCGACTATGCTATTAAAAAAATCCTCTTTACCTTCTTTGAGGGATTCCAGTTTTTTTTGGTGTATTTTTAGTGAAGTAGGTTATAATTTTTCAAAAAAAATATTTGAGAAACCTGCAACATATAAAATGACGAAGATATTTTACAACGTGTGGTGAATTATATTGTGAAACCTGCGTCAATAATGATGGAGAGAAACGCAAGTTGATTTGTGTAAAAAAATCGACTATGCTATTAAAAAAATCCTCTTTACCTTCTTTGAGGGATTCCAGTTTTTTTTTGGTGTATTTTTAGTGAAGTAGGTTATAATTTTTCAAAAAAAATATTTGAGAAACCTGCAACATACCGATGACATTTTTTGTAGGACATGGCTTTCGGACAGCAGGCGCACATGATGCGTGGTTTTTGGAACTTTTCTGTATCGTTAGACAATTTTTCAATGCTTTCGGATTATGTGGGAATTTGATTACCCGGCTTTTTATTTTCATCATCCAATCCGAATAATCGGGGGTCTACTGTTAAGCGTCTATTTCTTAAATGGCCACCTCGGCCATTTTTCATTATATTCTTGCATAATTTTACTAACAGCATGAAAACTGTTCTTACGCGGTTGGATTGCTTTTGGAACATAACCCAAGGAAAAAGTCCAGAGTCGTTAAATCACATGATCTGAGCGATTAATTGATGATCCAAATTCTTGATATTCATTCAGGAAATTTCTGATGTACAAACAGGAAATCCTTTCCCATCCCACAAATAAGCTCAGACCATAACGACCTTTTGAATTCAATAGATATTTTTAATACCAAATATGAAGAGTATCGTCGTATGATGAGGCAGTTACTGCCAACTCGTCACCCTTCCTGACCATGTGCATTATATACATTATACGTATTACTTATTATTACTGTTTACTTTTCCTTCTTATTTTATCATTTTATATAACGACTCATTTCTTACCTTCTTATATCTTACTGTTAGATGACCAAATAAATAAATAAGTAATTCAACCGTTTCCCGACTTTTGTAGCAGGCAGATGGTTTCATCCTGACATCATTCAAGTCCAAAAGATCAACCTTAGGCCAAAAAAGTAAGTCAGCAGCACAACTCGGTCCACTACCGTTTCGGTGACGTCAGATTCATTTTCACAATTTCAATGCGTTGCTCAATCATATATGGACGCATTTTCGTTAATGGTATAGTTTTTAAATAAAATAACTTTTTGTTTAACACCACTTTATTTAATTTTCACACGAAGCAAACACATTGTGGTGAGACACAATATCTTTAAATAAAATAACTTTTTGTTTAACACCACTTTATTATATATAGTTATAGGTATAGTTTTTCTTTCGATTTTTTTAGATTCCTTAGAGTTTACGATACTCTGAGTACTCTACATGCGGCTAGACCGCCTAATCCATTTCTACAAGTGCGTCAGCTCTATTTCTTTTACACTTCTAAAAAAGTAATTATTATAATAAGCAGAAATCGTGTCTAAGATTATAAAACATATAAAAAATTCGAAATGATAAAAAAAATTTCAAGAAAAAATACACTCAACATTTTACGTGATATTTAAAAAAAATGAAATTAATTAGGCGCCTTTATGTTATTTATTTGCCGCCTTATTATAATATTAAAATTAGCTATAGTAAATTACGCAACTACAGCTTAAATAATATTTTTTTATATACAGATCATAATATGGATGTACGAGTCGACGCTGTCTGCTTTGTTGCACTCAATCCAGAGGATCGAGCGCATTTTGCTGCTTCATAAAGTAGTGACGGGGCAATCTGGATTTGTATCTGAAAGACAGAAAACTAATATCTTATTCGTAAGAACCTAGATTATGGATGAGAGGATTTTCTTGTAGCGGGAATATGCATAATTTGTGAGAGTTTGCTGACAGTTTATGAAAGCATCGTTTAATTGTGTCCACCTTGTGATGATGGTGCATTATTTTAATGCTTGATCTGGGTGAGGTGTTATGTAATAGTTTGTTGTATAATAGTTTTTCTTTGCAGGATATACGAAGTTGCTATTATAATGGGTTCACTCTGCACTAAGTAGGTACTACAAATTAGTACTACATTAAACCGAAGTGTACACTTCACACTTCATACTGCACACTTCAAATTGCACTTCACAATCTTGTGAGAAGAATTTTTGGCTGATTTTCATATAAGTTGATGTAGTCTTTTTAAAATCCCACCCCCCCGTCAGATTTTTTATTATTTGGGAGTTGATGTAGATTAAAAAACTCTTTCAAACTTTGTAGTACTATAATTAGTTCACTTCATGTAGTTTATTGAAGTAGATGAGGTGTGTAATGTTTCGGTATCTACTACAAATGTAGCGCACTCAAATGTAGTGAACGTGTGTTGTAGTTTTCATTTTGAAATGTAGTTTTTCCCTTCGCTACTAATCATGAAAAATGAAAAAAATGTAACAATATTTGAAATAACTGTTGATTTTGGATTACCTTTTGGAAATACGAATGTATCCTACTGGGATTACGTGGTACTTTTTTGAGAACAAACATACGAAACATGGATATTTAGCTCAATCTATCTGTAGCAGGCCATTTCAAAATTAATGAATTTTTTTTTAATGAATTATTATAATATTACATTGAAGTATATAATTTATGCAAAGTTAATTAATTTAAATTGTACGTAATTAGCATGAATTACATTACGAAACTGAAGTGATAGTCGATAAATTAATTTTATTAATGGCAATTTAATAATTAATGACAGCGATTGACATCTTAATATGCCATTAAGGCTAATTTTTTTGGATAATTTGGATTGATATGATTTTTTTGTACAACGCGCTTTTTGATTTATTTAAATAAGACCGCGAAATGTTCTGTACTGTAAAAATTTAACACTATTGAAAAATAATGTGAGATATAAATAAAAAAAGCACTTTATTTTATTATTAGCAAATTTTAAATTTTTTTATTGATTTGAAATGTCACTGATTTTAACCGAGTTGGCGATAGCAGCCCTAATGATAGTGATGGTATTTTATCCGGTGACACACTGACCGTTATTTGAGATTTGTATCTGATGATTGGCAAATGATTTTTTGCAATTGGAGATTACTAGACAACAATTAAATATATCTTAGTTATCAATCTTCGATACAATCAGACAAAAAACTCTAACAACTGCACCGAAAATAACCGGTAAAAATAACGGTTTAACCATCACTACCTGATGATTCGAAACGTCTTCTAGAGATTTTAAATACACGGCAGGATACACCATTAAAAATTAAAAAAAAAACATTCAATATGAATAAAAAAGTTTAAAAAAAATAAACATAAAAAAAGTATATTCTGAACTGCTCTAAATTATGAAAATATTTACCAGTGTTCTGTTATTATGCATTTAAAATGAATATTTAAAACATTTTTATTTTTTCAAGGTCTTCTTCTCTGTAGATCTGCATCCAGTGTTCAATAATCAAGTATGATTCCGTTTGTTAGGCTATTATCAAACAGGGGATACCACATATAATCGACTTATTCATAAGGTTTAAGTTACCCCTTACCCCATGGATAGGTAGATTTTTTCGGTGAAGTCCTATATTAAGATTCTTTTTTTCTAGGCACTTACCATTGAAGATTCCCCGGTTTGTAAAATTCTATTATCGAAATTCCCCGTTTTCTATAAGTGTCTTAACTGAATTACTTTGAAAGTGCCTCTATTTAGTTGTCATTTTATTTATACTCGTGAGATTATTATATTAAATATTATTGCATATGTTCCGTGAATCGCGTAAGCGAATAAAGCGTAACATAGAATTTTATAAATCAAGGAATCTTTAGGAAAAGGAAAAAAAAAAATAATGTAGGGAGAGCTTCACTGAAAACATATAATTATCCACAGGGGAAGGAGTAGCTTATCTTGTAAATAAGTCGATTACACGTGGTGTATGATAATGGCTTAACAAGCTGAAACAGCTGTTACATTTAAAATAACGCTTAACCTTCAAAACTTAAAAATAACTAGATGTTCGTACCCGGCGTTGCACGGGTTAAGGATAAATTTTAAAATAAGTTTGTGGAAGAAAACAACGGTTCCATTATATTGCAAAGCCAAAGGGGAAGGGGTATAAGGGGTGGGAGGAAATGTAATCTATCTTAGCCGAAGGGTTCTAAAGGATAAGTTTCCAAATTTCGAGTCCTATCGGTCGAACGGCACAGATTTGCATCGAAAATATATCAGGAGAAGGGAAGGGAAAATAAAAGGGGGGAAATGTCGCCCATGTTACCAGAAATAAGTTTTAAAATTTCGTACTAATAATAAGTTTAACGTCGTAACGTAATAAGTTTCAAAACGTACAGATTTGCATCGAAAATATATTAGGGGGAGGGGAAGGTGTAAAAGAATAGGTGAGAAATGTCGCCTATGTTACTCGCTGGGTCCTAAAGAATAAGTATTCAAATTTTGAATCGAATGGGACAAACGGTGTAGATTTGTATAGAGATCAGACAGACAGACAGACAGACAGACATTTAGTTTTACAGGTACAGATATTTATTAAAATTTAATATATTTTAAATTTCTTTAAAAATAAACATGGAGTTCTACAAACTAAACACAAAAACCATAAATAAATATTCTTCCCTTTTCATGCTTTCCACAGTTACTCGTCTCTCGCTCTTTGCTTCCAATTTTGCCTAACAACTTGACTGGTGTTTTCTGATGAATAAAAGACTAGTTAGTTTATCACTTATCTTGTTATCAGACTATATTCTTCTACATTAACCCACATCCATTGTTGGATGAAGGCCTATTATAAGATGTCGCATAAGATGTAACACCCTGAAAGATTAAAATTTAGGTAGAAATTAGATGATTTTGGGCATCGAGGTGATTATTTTTTATTTGCTTTTTTAATAAAGTTTAATTTAAATATCATTTCATGGTAGAATTTTGAGAACATATGTCTATTTAACAGAGGCGCGCAGTGAGAACAAGAAGCACGATTTTTATTTGAACGTTTTTGGAAAAAAATCCAAATTTAATATTTATCTGGCAGAATATTATGAAATATTAAAATGTAAATAATATGTTAATTATTGTGATAGGAATATTACGAGATGCATCTCCTATTTCTGTTTCTTTTCAAATTATATGCTAAGGAAAAAAGTCATGCTTCTTGTTCTCACTGTACGCCCCTGCATTTCCGTAGAACTCTTCCTCCGTGACTGAGATGCAACTTTTCCCGGTGCACATTTGTACGAGACAGAAATGAAGAAAATGCACTTATTTAGAAATGAAATATCTACAATGAAGCATGCGGATCTTTTAATTCAAACCATTTGTTAAAAACAATCTTAAAAAAATTAAGAACAAAAAAATTGGTTTTCTTCAAATTGCTCTCAATTTTACGAAAAAAATTGTTTTTTACAAATCGGATATACTTCATTGTGGATATTTCATTTATTAATAAGTAAACGATCTTTCCTGTCTCGAACAAACGTGTATCGGGAAAATTTGTATGTTTTACACGTTATTCTAGTCTATTGTTAGACACGTTATTCTACACGTTACTAGCCAGCTTTCCTATGTAGCAAATATTGCGTTGAATCACAGCTTACTTATTTCACAAACGCTTTTTGTGTAGACAGAAAAATCAGGTAATTTGAAGTCACGGTGGCTAAAATAACATACTCATTCTTACAATAGCGTACGATACTCTGGTCCTTTTTCCGCGTAGCGTCGAGCCCGATCACAAACAAGGTCCTTTCGATAATGAATGCAAGTAATGCAATTACCTTACTTTTGAGTTGCCAAGATTGTACACTTGTAACGTATCTACAGTTTATTACATCATCGGTTTAGACTATATTTTAGTCTTCTCTTAAGATTTCCGGTGTACTCCAGCTTTGTGGTCTTGATAATCCGCAATTCGCGGTCTTTTTCCATACGTGCGTCGGAGTACTTCATTATTCGTCACTTCTTCCACCCAGGAAACTTTCAATTTGCGTCTATAGAGCCACATATCAAAAGTCTTGACCTAGCGGATTAGTTCTTGGTTTAGTGTCAATGCCTCCACCCCATATAAGAGAATGGGGAAAAAATATAAATAAACCATTCGCATTCTAAGTTGCAGGCTCAGGTCACAGTTAGGCGTTCGATGTGAACTTTTTGATGTCATTAACAATTTGGTTTTGCGAGTGTTCATATTCAAGCCATATTAATTACTTGCTTTATTTGCCTTTTTTATCAATGTTTGAAGGTCGTGGGCATTATCTGCATATAGCACTGTAGGTATCGTCAGCAATATCTTATGTTGGTCTAACTAATGTTAATCGAATGTAATCTTATCTTATAAAGGTGATTCTGCATTATTCTTCCATATTATACTAATGTTAATAGAAGACTTGCTACTGAGACAAACCATCAAACTGATGGCTACTAAAATATAGCAAAGCATCTCTAAATTACTTTCAATATTATTTAGGTATGTGTGTAGTGCTATTGGGCTTTATAAAATGTAAAAAAAATATTATCGCGTCTAACTAGTAAGACCATTCTTTGCAAATGTAATAAATTATTTTACAAGTTGATATCTGTGAAGACTTCTGTTCGCGGTTGCATTTTTCAATCAATTAAAAATACCACAGTGAAGAACGGAAAAGAACGCGATATTAATTATTAGTTCGGTAAATGTACGTTTCATCCATATTTAAATAGCCTTCATAAAGTTAAAACAAACGCAGTGCACCTTTTTGATGACAAGGTCAGGAGGGCTACCTGTTTCCTTCTTGGATTCAAGGTCTTATTTTTAAGGTTGTGTTTTTTCTATGATGATACGCAATTTACACATTTCATTGTAAACGCAATGAAGAAAATATAATAAATAATATTTTGAGTTTGAAATAGGTTTTTTCAATGCACAAATTGTCTTATTTATAGCCAAATATAAGTGTTTTTTTATTTATTTTATATATATAAAATGCAATATTTATAATTCAATCAAAAACGACAGTTTAAAAAAATAGTATTAACTGATATCTCGCAACAATTTTAATGTAAAACAATAATAACATATATTTTCTTAAGACTGCTCTCTCTGCAAAAAAAAATAAAAATATGTTGTATATAGAGTTTATTGTATTGTTGGATGCAAAGTTGTTGGTATGAGTGGTTATGGGCGGTAGTTTCGACATGATGGGGTCAGATATCGTGCTCCTCAGCAGTTAATATATTAATAATATGAAAGTTAAAATGATAAAAAACACTTCATTTTTTGCCATAAGTATTTTATGTCTGATGTCCGAGCCCAATTTTCGAATGACATTAGCTGTAGTGTGGGAAGTTGTTCAATCTTACTTTTAGCAACGGAACTTTTATTCAACAATAATCGAAGTCAAAGTCTTTTCTAATAATATTTTTTTCTTATTTTCAAAGGTATACAGTTAGGTACTTTAAATTCATAGGTACCTTTGTGAATCAGATATTGAATCTTGTTATCAGTAAATGCCCATTTTTTTCTTTCATTCATTCACAATAAATTTTTATGAGTTTGTCTAAGAAAATTTATAAGTTCTGATAAACTTGATGAAACGGATGAATAATAAAAGTACGTACCAATTAAAGAAGATCTCTGTTAAGAAGAGGATCCTAACAATTTGGGCATTCTTATACAAAACATTAATTCCCTATAGTTTTTATGAGACACAAAAATTAAATGTAGAATGTGAATAATAAATAAAGACAAATAATGTCATCGTCACGGTTCTTGGCTCTTACATCCGGTATTGGTACTGGTAACTTTAAGAATGATGAATAAGGATCCTATACATCTTTTAGAATGATCCTTCACTGGGGTGATATTATTATTATTTATCAATACATCTCTCGCTTAGCTTAGGGTATGACATGTCAAAAAATGGCATTCTTAGATAATTGGATTCAATGTTTCAACTCTCAGAAAGAAATCAAAGAATAAGTGTAGTAAACCATTATATTTTTCATATTATGCACTATAATTTTTAAAGTAACATGTCATAATATAAAATGAAAAATGATAAGGAAATTGTATTTTGAATAGGTTTTTAAATATCATTCTCAAAAATTAAGATTTAATTTAGCTTTATCTTAATTTAATCTTAATTTAAATTAAATTTAGATTAATTTAAACTAAATTTTGATTAATCTAAATTTAATCTTAATTTAAACTAGACAAATAAATGTTTTCAACAAGGTATTTTGAGATAACTCATTATAAACATTCATATATTACTATATCTACATAAACTTATAACAAGGTAAAAAAAATTAGAGCAATGAAAATAATAAAATAATACATAAAATGATGCATTTGATGTATTATTTTATTATTTTTTTAACGATTTTTTCTTCGAGTGGGATTAATTAGCGACTTTTGAATTATTTTAAAAATCATGGTTTGGCGTAAGGATATTTTTTTTCCATACACTAAAATTCATAAAATCGATGTTTCTTAATACAAGACTATATCACCTGAATTTCACATATTATGTATTATGAATACCTAATCAAGACTGTATTTTCTATCTTCAAATTTTGTACAGTTCGTTTAATTGTGATATTTTTTTGACAAGGTAGTTACTGATACTTTCAATAGTTCTAGATTATTAACTCAAAAAAGCTATTTTTTGACTCATCATAGTTAAAGACTACGAGTGCGGAATGATTAGGCATCATTCATACGTTATATGTACGTGATCTATGGAACATGTACAAAACTGCACGACTAAAGAAACATCGAAGCTTCTTTAATTAATTAATTTTGTGAATTTCAACTCATCCTAAAGGATTTGAAGTGCGATAGACCCGAAACGTGAGCGTAACATTAAAATGCATGCAGTGTTGTATTATTTTCTTTTATTAAGAATCCAGATTTCTCTTTACTACGCATTGATAAGCACTCATCTTAGAGTTTCATCATAGTCTCCGTCACGTGGCTACTACCCATTGAGGATCTTTGTCGCTTCATATAAGTAGTTCTTACCACTGCCATGTATCACTGAACGTAGTCTTGCAATCGTGAAAGCCAAGTAAATGAAATATACGAGTAAATAATGTAATTTTAAACTGATTTATTACATCTGGGCAAATTATATATTTATTCATATAATTTATACTAATGCACGGCATTTTTAAATATATATGTACATTCTAAATATATATAATATATATATTATATTTTATTTTGATATTATAGATATATATATATATATATAATATATATATATTTAGAATGTACGCCCCTGGGATCTACTCTATAAAACGAATATTTTTTGTCTCAATATTATCTTAATATTCTAATTTATTCAATTAATATTAAAGCAAGAAGTATTTCAACGGTGACCTAATCACTCAACGAGAATATAAAATTAAAAAAGTTTTTGATAAACGAATAAATTACATTATTATTCACGCATCTATTGTGAATTTTTTTCTAAATGTAAATGATACGTAAAAAGTTGTTCAAGTCCCCTTTTCATTTAATATTTGTAGATAAAATACCTTCACAGATTTGAAATGGGGTTCTGTTGTTTATTTTATTTATTTGAATAATAATATGGAATATGGCAGGGAAATATCAACATAATACAAGTAGGTACACTAACCTACAAAGGATAAAGATGACAATGTTCTAGAAGAATTCTGCAACAAAATAAATAACTTACTAAAATTGACAGAAAACAATGAAATAAATACAATTATTAGCGACTTCAATGCGAAAATTGGTAAAGGCAAAAGCTTGAATCTTGTCAGCGAACATGGTCTGGGGCAAATAAACGACCGTGGTGAAAATAGTGCAGTTCTGCCAAGAAGAAAAAATGGTAGTAGCAAAATACTTTCTACAAGCTCCCATTAGGAAGACTTATATACATGGGAATCTCCACAAGATGATGATCATAATATTATCCGAAACCAAATTGACTATATACTGATAAATGAAAGATACACTTTGCCAACATTATTCGAAAAGCTCGAGCAAAAAGTGCGTTTCTCAGAATGAGACCGTTATTTTCTAACCGCGACCAAAGCTTTAGAATGCGTATGGTTCGGTATTATATTTTTGCCATTCTCTTATACAGGGTAGAGACATAGACACTTAACCAACAACTAATCCGCAAAGTCGAGGCTTTTGAGATGTGGATCTATAGACGCATATTGAAAGTTTCCTGGGTGCATAGAGTGACGAATGATGAAGTTCTCCGGCGTATGGAAAAAGACCGAGCAATACTGCGGACTATCAAAATAAGAAGCCTGCAGTATTTAGGACATATTACGAGAGGACCAAAATAAAGTCTAAAACAAATCATTGTCCAGGGCAAAATAAGTGGTAAAAGAAGCGTAGGAAGACGCCGCATCTCATAGCTGCGTAACTTGAGAGACTGGTATAAGTGTAACTCGATTGAGTTGTTCCGTGCGGCGGTAAATAAAATCGCCAGAATGATCGCCGACCTCCGATACGAGATGGCACCATAAGAAGAAGAAGAAGAAAGAAAAGAAGACTTTCATCAGAATTCTTATGTTGATTAATTAATTAATTAAAATTGATATTATTATACAATTAAAATTTGATTTAATTGTGGAGTAAATTTTTCTTTTCGCGTAGTTTTTATTTAAGACACATTTCAAATTACCTATTAAGGAAAGTGATATTTTATTTTATTTACTGTAATTGGTAGAAAACCTCTATCTGGGGAAACGTGGTGGTAATTTACGAGTAGAAGCGGATTAATAACTGTAGATTTTTACATTTTTTTTTATTGCAAATTTTTTTTTTAAGAAATTTCATTTTTTGTGTTGTTTTGAAGTCAGTTTGCTTTCGGCTGCGGTCGAGTAAACTAAGTACGTCAGAATTATTTATTTTTGAAGCTTTTTGTAGAAAGACCGGCTGTCCCTGGTCGACGGTAAAATATTTAATAATAAAACAAAAAATACACGTAAGAAGTTTGGGTTCCACACTGTCTATCGCCGTTGGCCTTGAAACAAGGTGTGAAAATTTATTTTTCACACCTTGTCGCTAAGCCGGTATGAAACTAATCCGTTTCATACTAAATTTTTTAATAAAATTTAATAATAAAAAATTTGAGACTAATTCCCATTGGAGACGAAAAATTGATTCTTTATAGCAATCTACATTAAAAAATAACGGCTTTCTCCAGACACCAGGTCCAATAACTCGACCATGATTGACCTTAAAGGTTATTTCATATCTGCTGGGATATTTCGGGTGTTATTCATTAAAGATTATTAAATCCTGATTAGGATAAGATAGATAAATTTTGCTATACTCAATCAAAATCGCAAGAATTTTATAGAAAAGAGGCATCGAAAATCTACCCAAATTATGGAAAAATATCATAAATATGAATTAAAATTATCTTTCCATAATTTATACTATTCTAAATTTACTGTAACGGTAACCGAGTACGAGAGAGCACGAACTTTCTATTTTTTTTATTCGAAACTTTGAAAAAAGTCCCTTTCCTATTATTACATAATATGTCATAATAGTGATGAAATTTGAGCGAAAATTGTTGAAGACAATTTTCACTTCAAAATAAATAATGGATAACAATACACAAATATTTATTTTTACTACAGTAAACTTCATATTTATAAAAAGCCTAATAATTTAAACTAATTTCAACATTTTTTGTTAAAACAACATTTTATTAATTTACGGATAAATCTACTCAGCAAAAAAAATACCCCACGCTTGAGCAAAACCTGCGAAAACACACGTAGGCCAATACTTCATTAGAATGATTATTTCGTTATATAAGTTTATCGTACCAGCATGACGCACACTGTAAAATCATGTGGAGAGATATATGCAGATTATATAATACAACTAGCGGTCCGCACTCGGCGTTACCCGGGTAACAGATTTGGTTAAAAAGAAGTTTGTGGGGAGAAGATGCCATTGTTTTGCAAAGCCTCTAAATTATAACAATGTTTCTATTTGTTCCAGTCAGGAGGTAGATTGGATGTCGTGGAGAGTGGTGAGGAGTGACTATATTTTCTTCAGGGTTGTAAAGTGTAACTATGAATTGCTTTGTTCAGTTTTCATGTGAACGATTGTATTTCATTTTTGGATAGCAACAAAATTATAGATAACAGAGTAATTATAATTCCATTGGGCTTAAAGAAAAAAATAGTATAATAGGCAAACTTAGATTAATATTAATATTAATTAATATTCCTCTAAGTTTGCCTATTTGGGCTACAACAAATTTGACTTCTCGATAAATAATAATTAACTATGCAAAAAAAATGTATATTTTAATTTATAACTGTGGTGTGGGGGGGGGGGTGATTATCAGGAGGAGGGGAATGGTATCATTTGGTAATTAGGAATTAATAGTATTTAATTTAATTTGGAGTGTATTACGTTTATTTCTGGGGTAAGGAGTTGTGTAAAGGGGAGAGAGGTGGTGCGAAATTTGGATTGCAAAAAGAACTGAAAATGGCATTGGTTTGTAAAGAAAATAAATCAGGGTGAGGAAGTGGGGTAAAAGGGGGAAATGTCACCTATATTACCCGCTTAGTCCTAGGAATAAGAATGCAAAAATTCGGGTCACATCCGTCAAATGTGTAGTTTGTATAGATAGCTGACAGACATTCAGTTTTATAGATTTTTTGTATAGATTTATATATTTCCTGTCATTTATATAATGACATTTTTTTCATGAAATCCATATTTACGTACGCTTGAAGCTCACATCATGATATTATAAATCAACATTTGCAAAGAGAAAAAATTTCTCATAAATCAGTATTGAAATAAAGCATGAAGTGAAAAGTAGCATAAGAATACAAGCAGCGATGCACTGTCTTAGTTGAAATAAAATATGTGACTCGTAATATACCTATCACAATTATTTTCATATTTTTCAGATCTTAATATATCATCAAACCCTTCATAATATTAAATCTTCATCGATCAATTCAAATTACGTCAAAGAATTATTTATCTTCCGCATGTCATTTATTTTAAATAGTTACTGATTTTGTTAAATTAATGATTGATTATTGTATTTTAATCCGTAATATGCATCTCTGTCAAATTTCATAGCCGTTGTTGGTCAGAAAGTTGATCAAATATTGTTTAAAACGTTTTGTCGCTGATAGATTGATAGATTCGCAGAAGTTAAGCTAAATATAATAGAAGCTTGTAAAATATGAATTACAACCAATAAATATATGCTTTTCAAATCTTTGGTTTTCTATTCCAACCTCATTTTTTCCAAAAATGGTTCTTGATGAAATTTTTCTGGCTTCGGACTCACTAGAAAACTCAGTAATCAGGAAAATTTCCCTATAGAGCAAAAAAGGTTATTACTTATATCCGTTATGAAAAGTGTTTTGATATATTTGACCTTGGAAACCATGCGCTTTGTATTACAATAAATATATTCCAGATATTTTTTCCTTTCCTTTATTTTCTGATTCATTAAGTGCGTTCTTTGATGTTTTGATTTAATGTTTCTGTGCCTTCTGTGCCAATGGTTTCACTTGAACATATTATTTGATTATATCTAGGCTTTATATTATTACTTAATATGCATATTTATTAGAATATTCAATAAATATTGATTTTATTTGGAATGCTAGAAGTAGCCGGCGTAATCGCTAACGTTCGCTCAGCAGATGAATGAAGAAGGTACATTAATCCAATAACAGAGAGAGGTAAGAATAGTTAAACAGTAATCACGCGGTTTAGTAAAATAAATATGATAAAAATCGAGATTTTCCATATCAACAATGCGTTAATATACTTGTTACTCTAGCAATTTTAATTACATCCTTTTTTGAAAACTTAAATTACCTTAACATTTAGATGCAGTTCAGTGCAGCGTTAATTGTGCAGCAGGCCTAACTAATTGTTCGTGAGCAAATAAAAGAACTACTCATAGTTTGAATGGCCTTAAGCCTGCAGTGCACCGGATAATTTTTTATGGTTACTGTATGAGTATTTTATGAGTATTGTAGAGGTTTTTTAGTGATTTATTTGCTTTTATCTGAATTCTGTCATTCGTAGTAAAAATTATTTGTGTATTTTTATACATAATATAATAATTTACAATAACATGTTTTTTTGTTTTTATTTAAAATACAATATTTATTATTTTATTTTTTAAATAAATTGATAGAAAAATAAGCTTTGTTTTCGTTATGTTACCGACATTGTTTCGCTACGACCGTATACATTTACAGGTCCTCAGCCAAAACTGTTTTTTCCAAAAGAAATCGTTTAATAATATAATAAATATTGACAAAATAAGTCTTTTGCTCTCCTGTATAGTTCGAAATAATCAAATAATCACTTGTCGTAGCTAATATGGTCGAAGTGAAACCCGGTCGGTAACATTATGAAGATAAAGTGGTGAAAAATTAATAATTTATCAATTTTGATTATAATTTTCCACCATAAAGTGTTTCCTTTTTTTGAAAAAAAAAATCTTTCATTTTTCGAATACAAACGGTTTTCATTATATACAACTCCATTGTTTTGATCAATAATTTTCAGATGATCATCCATTTATTTGTAAAAATCACAAAACACCAAAATATACATAAATAAATTAACGTAAATTTCTTGGTACACTACTTGGTGCCGCGGATGCTTCCAATACGTTTGACTTGTTCAAACAAATTACTACGACCTTTTAAATTTTGAAAAAATATGAAAAGGTCAAACTAAATAGGTACTCTTAAAAAGTGTAATATCTTAGTAAATAAGTCGCATTTTATTACAGGAAATTAACTATAAATTAATGGAAATTAACATTTTATTTACTTAAGAGACTCGGTAAGAGACTCTTACTACGGGATTTCATTATTCAAGAATAAATAGTTTAACCGCTGTATAAATGTGTCTTAGACATACGCGAGGGTGGACTTCCATTCGCTGTAATCCAATCCCCTCTCTTTCAGTAGGGGTTTAGTTAGTAAATAATTAATCACTAATTAATTTCCAGTGCTATAGTGCAGTAGTTATTTTTTTCCACAGCCAATATTGATTAAAAAAATTTTAAGTAGAAAAAACCAGCTAGGATCTTTTATCACTTTTACTTATGCATATAAATAAGGAATGAAACCTTAAGCATTGGACATACTTTTACCTATTCGGTTGGCATATTATTGAGTAATTTAATTTAATTTAATAAGGATAGCACAGAATTAGCGCGAAGCAAGTCGCCATTTATTGTCTTTGTATTTAAAAAAATTATGTGCGCAGTATAGAATGACGACTAATGTATTAATATTTAATAACCGACCTTTAATGCCAAATATCTGTGATTTTTTATCGGTCTACACATACTCTAACAAAATGATTAGCTTATTATTTGGTGTTGTGTTCAGTGGATATGATATATTTCATTCGTACGTCTGAAGCCACAATACGATTTTCAAAAACAAGTACGACTAAAATTAAATGTATTCAATCAATGCGTACTTCCAGTTCTCACGTAAATTTTGTATGTTCAGGATTAAAAGATAATTTATTAATAACAAATAATTAACAAGGTTTTAGTGGTCGTATTTACTGAGGGTTATGGTACCAAACTAATGTATTCTTGTAAATTCGTGTAATATTCATATAATAATTCATATTCATATAAATAAACGATTTTCAATAAATATTATAGTTTATTTAAATATTTTGTAAATTTAGGTTAAAATACTGCATTGGATCTAAAATACGAAAACTTTTCATAATTTGAACCTACATTTCCAAGTGTGACACTTTGAGCGCACTACTGAGTGGATACCCTGGTAGCTGCCATTCCATCCATCATCCGAAATGTGGGTGAAATTAGGGATAAGGAAGAAATCTCGCAATTCATGGACCATAACTGTACAATAATATTTTGATTACTTACACGTATATCAAAGTATATTGTATATTACTGGATTAATACCTTAGTACTAAAATGACAAGAATAGTAATTTATGATTATTTAAATTTAACCACAAAAACTCAAATTATTGTAAAACGAATTACGAGTAAATTCATCATATAGTTATGTAGAAGAAGTCTTTCGTAAAGGATGCATCTGTTATTTCAATTTTAAATACTATCACCATTGTATCCAAATTAATTTTTGAATTTCTTTCAAATCTTCTGGCCCCCAACCCTACTAAGACAAGGGGATGAAGATGAATGAATGAATGAACGTTCAAAGACCGAAGACAATCTTAAAAAATAACTGTATATTAATTCTTATCTATAAACTGACTCTAATGGAAGAAATATATTTTCAAAAGCGCTAAAACCATTTATTCCCTTAATTGGTTTAAGCAGAAAGGTTATGTGTTTAAATATAAATGATTTTAAATCTTGGTTAAGGTTGCAGTTTTGATTATATTATGTACAGCGTAGTCAGTTCGACGCACCAATATATCACACAATGCACGAGTTGAAAATTTTCGACAAACTCGCAGTTATAATTAATTAATTCAAAACAGATGTGACAAAAATATTAAAACTCGGCCAAATATAAAAAACTCCTTTGTATCTAATTTATATTATTATATTTTCTTATATTTGAATCTTGTAAATGTTACCCATAAACCTCTTAGGTTTCCATTACTTTTTAAATAAAATAAAAAAATAAAAAAATATATTGCATCGAACTTATTTTACTAAAAGTTTTTTAAAAGGAATAACATAAATATCATAGAGACCATATTTTTTTAAATTATTTTCATTTATTCGTTTATTTACGTATACTCTGCACAACGTTTGGTAATTATATTTTTTTTATGAAAATAAACTTTCGTTATAAACACTCAATGTGGATTTCGTCAATATTACTATGCGCATAATCGACCATAAATTTTTAAAAATATTGTACTCTTCACGATACCTACTAACCACCAATAAGACATCGAATTGCAAGAAGTGAAGAGAATATTGCTGCTGTAAGAGCTATTGTTATAGAATTCATAGTAAATTGAATTAGTTCGTCGAACTGAAGGAACGACGAAAAGAAGAAGAATATGAAAAAAGTCATTTTTAATAAACGTATGTTATTAGTCTTAAAATGAAAAGAATTACTTATTTGTAAATTACAAATCAATAGTAAAGCCCAACTTATATAATATTTAAATTATAAATAAATATTATGCAACATGTACTTACAGTTTCATTCCTTTCTATAGGTAGACGTTTGCAACGACGAGCAAGTTCTGGTTCACAAACTTTATAAATTAACACCGATAATTAAAATATAAAAATACTCATAAAACTTTAATTATTAAGCTTTGACGGCATTAACAAGTAAAAAAGATGCAACTTTTATTTCTTCCAATAAAATTTGAGATGTTCTCAGCAGGTTTTATGATGGTAATTAAATAATATTTGCGTAATACCGTAAGTTGCGTAACAAAAACGTTATAACGTAATTAATTTCCATACTTCAAACAACAATCAATATTTAAAATTCTTTAATTGATCACTGTAGTTTTGACATCGCAATCAAGTATGTTTGCATGGCTCTTTAAAACTACGTGACAGCCTAGAAACCTTGATCGGTATAAGCGGCCGCAGCTTGCTGGGGTTGGCCTTCAACAATCGATATTTTCCATCCGAACAAACGATGTCATTTTTTTGTCGGTACGATTTTTTGTGCCGCAGCACTTTAATAAATATATCCAGGTCGAAGTTAATTCACAACTGATTTGCGACTGGCTCGAAGCAGAATGACTCAACCCCCCATTTCCTGTATTGAAAATTACAGTTTTTCAAGCGAAATAGCGAGCGTTACTCGCATCAGTTCAGATATCGGCCAATTTTATTTTGCGAGATTCAAGGAATTATTTCTTTCCGCTGCGCTGGTCAAAACAAATATTGTAAGGCTAACAAATAACATCGCGAAAAGACAACGCAATGCTGCACATTATTGAAAAATCTCGGCTCTTGCAGACTCTGTGCAGGTGTTCCGGCATGTGGCTGCATCGTCAACAAAAATTCGTCATCGTATAATGATTTTTCGTGGCATTATATCGATACTAGGTGATATAGCACTAGCGGAGCACTTTGTTTCAGCTGCGAGCTTTTTAATTCTTTAAACAATGGCCCTTACCGCTGCGGTGAGTATTATATCGATTATCATTGGATTTATATCGACTATATCTTCCGTAGGTGAAGTTATGCCATTGCCTTTATACACATGCCTAATTTGGTAAAAGTAGGTTTAAAAAAATATAATAAAACATCAAAAAAACCCGACTGCGTAAAAAGTGAACTTTAAGTAAGAACTGAAAAGAAAAAACAGTAGTCTAGTCTAGTAATCTAGAATTACGTTAGGTTACATTGAATAACTACACTAGTGAAATAGTAGAAAAAGAAAAACACACATACAACTTCTTTTTCTACTTCTTTTGTTAGATCCTTTATTATAAGTATTGAAAATTTAAGTGAGAATGGTTGCTAACCAAATTTTAATCATTATATCCTAAATGAAGATTCGAAATGAAAAATGATAAGATAAACCTAAACATTATAGATTCTAAATGGAAATTCGAAATGAAAAATGATAAGATAAACCTAAACACGATTTTCAAATACCTATTCAATGATACCCCACTTAACATAGTTCGTCGACCTTCATTTTTTTATTTTTCACAATACAGCGTCTGGTTTTTTGATAAATGTTATGTCTTTAGTGATACTCGCAAGATTAAGACAAATCGATTGATGTAAGTATCATTAAAATCAACCCACGCGTTTGGTCTCTAGATCGCCACAGAGGAACAAACATACATAGGCTGATAAACACATTACCCTTCTTTGCGTCGCGCAGTCGGGTAAAAATATGGGTGCATGTATTTGCGTACATGTGTTAAAATGTATACGTGTATGACGTCATGACATACGTCATGACACGACATGACATGACCGCATCTCATAGCTCAACCGCTAAAGTACAACAGATGCAAAACTATTGAACGTGAGGAATCGCCAAACGAACCAGCCGCAAGAATTGACAACTAAAGAGATATGTTTTATTTAAAAAATATATATAAATGCGAACATGGAATACGTGCACATCAGTATTCTTACTATTTTAAAACTATGCTAAACACTTGTGCTATGAAAATAGGACTAACTTACTAGTTTGTAGTGAGGATCGAATCCACGACCTTGGATCACGAGACCAACAAGCTACTCTTACTTACTTTAAAGTAAGTAAGAGTAGCTTGGTTAGGTTAGGTCTTGTGGTTAGGACACTCGCCTCTTTAATTTATTACTTAGTATATTTTTGTACACAATTAATTAATTTATTACTTAGTGTATTTTTGTATTTATATTTCTAAAGTAGGTATTAGTAGTAGACCACATATTTATGATTTAGTTTCAGTCCAAGAATATTATTTGTTAAATAATCGACGAGTTCAAGATTATTATTGGCGGGGAGTATACACGTAATTGATGAAATAATGATTTATATTCTTTCTATTGTTTCTTTTTCTTTTCTATTGTTTGATAGATAACTTTTTTAATTTAATTATTATGTAATATCCTAGAAATCTAGATGTAATAGTTAAATATATAAAAGATATTAGAAAACAATGTTTCTCTAGTATGACATAAAAGTTACATAGACTCAATACAACTGATTTTATGGTATCCGGCTGTTAAGTTGCCACCTCGCCAGAATATAAGAAATTTAATAAAAGGGTTTAGGAATTTGTGATAATTAATGTAGTTTTTTTGGGTTTTTGTATACATAAAAAGCATTTAATATTAAAAAGCATTACAATTGCACGATACTTTAGAAAATTTTACATGAATTATCAGTTATTTAATTAACGTGATCACTACTATCCTCAATGGATTTTGCTGTTTGCTGTATGAAACACGCATATTTTTCATATATATATATTTCATATGTATATATTTCATATGTATATATACTTTTTTAAATTCTGTTAACAATTAGCCCATTGAACATGCCGTAAGAACCTTTGAACGTTGTAAATAAATAAATATGATGCATCTGTATAAATGTTGAATTCATTTGGTTTCAGACATCAAAAATCCACATCACGTACAAATCCATACAAACGCATTATAATGCCGTGAAAACAGGAATGTGTTTAATAGATTTAGGATTTTATAAACGAGTTTATTTATTTAATTTGTAAGTACCGATATTTAAAAATTTGATGAAAAAAAGTTAATATTGAAAGAATTTAAAAAATTGCTTGTTGTTAAACAGGATATGCAAATTTTGGAATATTCATTATTCATATAAAAAATGCCTGTGTATTATCGAGATAGGTAGTGTGAAGATTTTTTATTTTTTTATTTTTTCTTTAAAACATATAAACCACATGACAAATAAAATGAAAATTAGTTACGTACTAAAATATAATTGTGTGTATATCATCAGAGTCGTTTTTCTTAACTGTAATTATAGGATATTGTTATTGGGAGTTAATTATAGTACATCAAAACTAAAAATTATAATATAAATCACTGAAAATTACAAAATTGTAAAAAATGAAATATAAAAGTATATAATTCTGTCCTCACTGTGTATGCTTAAATTAAAAAAATAAAACTGCTTCTGAACCAAATGATTTGTTTTAGATCTATTGTTATCAAACGATATCGTACATACATTATGTATAGGTCTTTCTATTTAAGAAATAAGGAAAGAAAGATAATCGAAATAGTATTAGGTCCTTACATATGAAATTGGCGTTTAGTATGGGAGGAAGATAAAGCCGATTTTTTTTTATTATAATATGTTTATTTAATCAAAGTATGTACCATTTCTATCTATGCACTTTTGCCATCTCATAGGTAGTTCATCGATCCCTTTACTAAAAAAACCATTCGGACGGGAATCAATAAAATCTTTGAAGGCGGTTTGGACTGCCCCATCGGAGTTGAATTTTTTCCTTTGCAAAAAGTTATCCAAATTTCGAAAAAAATGGTAATCTGTTGGAGCAAGGTCCGGAGAGTACGGTGGATGTCTTAGACATTCCAATTGAAGCTCCTCTAATTTGGTAGCCGTCTGTTGTGCAGTGTGTGGTCTAGCGTTATCATGAAGCAGCAGTGGCCTAGAGCGATTAACCAGCCTCGGTTGTTTAGCAGCTAGCTTTTCCATCATGGTTTGCAGTTGCTGACAATAGACATCTGCCGTAATCGTCTGGCCAGATTTAAGAAAGCTGTAGTGAACGACACCAGCACTAGTCCACCAAACGCTCACAAGTAACTTTTTTGGAGTCAATTTTCGCTTGGGGCATGGTTTGGCTGGTTCGGCAGGGTTCAGCCATTGCGATGAGCGCTTCCGATTATCGTACAGGATCCACTTTTCAACACAGGTAATGATTCGATTTAAAATCCCTTCATTATTGTGCCGGTTGAGTAATGCAACGCAGCAGTCAACGCGCGTTTGTTGATTTGCTTCACTCAATTTGTGAGGTACCCACCTTTCAAGCTTTTTCACCTTACCAATTTGCTTCAAGTGGATTAAAACAGTTTTATCACTAACACCGTAGCCTGCAGCTAACTCGGATGTGGTTTGCGATGGATCCGCTTCCCAATAGCCTTCAATTCTTCATTAGCAACTTTGGTCTCCGGCCGTCCACGGGGCTTGTTCTGCAGGTCGAAATTTCCAGAACGAAAACGTTGGAACCAAAAACGCACTGTGTTTTCTTTTGCGGCACCGTCGCCATACACATCATTAATCCTTCAAGCCGTTTCTGCAGCACTGGTGCCACGGTGGAACTCGTACTCGTAAATAACGCGATATTTCAAGTTTTTCATTTTGTAAACTGAGTGACGCAAAGAAAAAACAATTGAGGAAAAAACAAATGAATTATAATTTTCAAAACATAAATACATGAGTAAATAGCTGTATAAATTTGGATTTGGAATTCCTAATCAAAGAGAAGATATTTGAGATCAAATTTGCCAGTACGGTAAAACGCCAATTTCATATGTAAGGACCTAATATGTGTAAGCCCTGCGTGGGACCAACATCACCTATACTGTTGGTAGGACGCATATTATTTCGTTGTATTGGTAAACATACCAACAAAACGAAACAATGTGCTTCGTATGCAAGGCTTACACATAATATAACTATACAACTTTTGCATCTAATTTTTATCATACTACCGCGCCTGACTCGCAAGAAAAGAATTATTTATCAAATTATATATAAAAATTATATTATATATATAAAATTGTGTGTAACACCAACATATTTTAGTCTCGTAATAATTCCATAGATGGCGTTAAAAAGGCCATTAATCTTTTATTGACAGCTAAGGAACTAGTGTCAAAGTCTGCCAAGAGATGGCGCCATCCATCGATACAACTCACACACGAAAGGTATTCTTCATTATAATGAAGTAAATATACTATTAGTATACTAGGAACCCCAAAGGTTCAGCTTAACTAAATGGCGCCATTTCCGCTCGTAGGAAATTAATGGAATATTACAAGAAATATTTAAATACTTAAGAATATAATTTTTTTACTTTTTATTAATGAAATTCTATTCAGATATAATTTAACATATTTAATATGTACGTACAATGTTATTGTTGATATTTGTGTTCTTAGTCCTTCTCACTAGGGGTTCCTGTGCTGAGGCGGACTAGTTTATTCCTATTTATTTTTTATTTCTTAATTTTTACATCGTTTTTAATACTCCTTTTAATTTATCTGCATCGACTTGATTTAGCCACACTTTTTTTTTGAACTCTTCAATCTTTTCAATATTTTTGAAGGTTGGAGGAATGATGTAGAGTTTTGTTGCAAAATAGATATAGTTTCTTTGGCCAAAAGTTGGGATTCTATTGTTTTGTTTTGTGTCTTTAAATTTTTGTAAGAGAATGCTCCTGGCATATATTTGTTTTATGTTCGGCACGTCAAGACATTTGAAAATCTCTTTTGAGGGCGTTCCGATTGAATGAATGTATCTTTTCCGATATATGTAAATGGTTGATATAATTTGTTGTGGCAGATCCCCAAACTATGATTCCATACTCAATCCGAGAATGAGAAGGCAAACATTTTTTATATCTTTCTTAGAAAGTATATTTATTTGTTTTTGAAGAAATATATAGGTTCTGTAAGCTTTTTAATAATTCCATTAATGTGAGAGTTTCATCGAAGGTTTTCATCTATTTCCACTCCAAGATATTTGATTTTTTTGCCTTCGTTGTAGTAGGGCAAGAGCATTGTATGTAAAATGTTTTGGTATGTTCTGCGTAAACTTGAAAATAATAATTTATACAGACTTTGACGACGATCGAAGTGGTATTGTATCCAAGCCTTTGGCCTATGCTTACTGGCATAATAAAACGTTACCTCGTAGGGGATCTGGTCGGGTTATCCACCAGAGGATCTCAGCTATACCAGTAGCATCGAGAGGATAGTAAGCCTACGGAGGATCTGCTCTGGCCATCCAGTAGACGAGTCCGGGGCTGGAATACTGCAAGGCCGCCGTACAAGGCACTTGCCCGACTCACCAGTGACTAATTAACCGTTACTTGTACCCGCGCCACGCCCTGAAGAATCGTGTTATAAATCACTGAAGCGGATAGACCGCCGTCCGTTCAAGCACGTTATATGTGTCGTTTACATGTAATGTATACAAGGAAGTTATTTTAATATATAATTGATGAATAAATTACAGATAAATGATGACGGTTTTTACAATGCTTTATTTCTATTTATATTTACGTAGCTTAAAAACGTTTTTATTTATTTTTATTATATTTATTAATATTAATTATATATATATACATATTAATATTATGTTTACATAATATTTCAAATATATGATACAATTTATTTAATTTTTATGGATTTTTTTCAAATTTTTTACAGTCCCATGAAAGTATGAACTTGTGCACGGAACCGGAAAATTTCACAAGTGTGATAGATACATAACTGTTTTTTTAATAATATTAGGTCCTTACATATGAAATTGGCGTTTTGCCGTACTGGCAAATTTGATCTCAAATATCTTCTCTTTGATTAGGAATTCCAAATCCAAATTTATACAGCTATTTACTCATGTATTTGTGTTTTGAAAATTATAATTCACTTGTTTTTTCCTCAATTGTTTTTTTCTTTACGTCACTCAGTTTACAAAATGAAAAACTTGAAATATCGCGTTATTTACGAGTACGAGTTCCACCGTGGCACCAGTGCTGCAGAAACGGCTCGAAGGATTAATGATGTGTATGGCGACGGTGCCGCAAAAGAAAACACAGTGCGTTTTTGGTTCCAACGTTTTCGTTCTGGAAATTTCGACCTACAGAACAAGCCCCGTGGACGGCCGGAGACCAAAGTTGATAATGAAGAATTGAAGGCTATTGTGGAAGCGGATCCATCGCAAACCACATCCGAGTTAGCTGCAGGCTGCGGTGTTAGTGACAAAACTGTTTTAATCCACTTGAAGCAAATTGGTAAGGTGAAAAAGCTTGAAAGGTGGGTACCTCACGAATTGAGTGAAGCAAATCAACAAACGCGCATTGACTGCTGCGTTGCATTACTCAACCGGCACAATAATGAAGGAATTTTAAATCGAATCATTACCTGTGATGAAAAGTGGATCCTGTACGATAATCGAAAGCGCTCATCGCAATGGCTGAACCCTGCCGAACCAGCCAAACCATGCCCCAAGTGAAAATTGACTCCAAAAAAGTTACTTGTGAGCGTATTGGTGGACTAGTGCTGGTGTCGTTCACTACAGCTTTCTTAAATCTCTGGACCAGACGAATGACGGCAGATGTCTTATTGTCAGCCACTGCAAACCATTATGGAAAAGCTAGCTAGCTAAACCACCGATGCTGAGTGTATATTTCGCTCTCGGCACTGCTGCTATCATGATAACGCTAGAACCACACACTTGCACCACAGAGACTGGCTACCAAATTAGAGGAGCTTCAATTGGAATGTCTAAGACATCCACCGTACTCTCCGGACCTTGCCCCAACAGATTACCATTTTTTTCGAAATTTGGATAACTTCTTGCAAAGGAAAAAATTCAACTCCGATGGGGCAGTCCAAACCGCCTTCAAAGATTTTATTGATTCCCGTCCGAATGGTTTTTTTAGTAAAGGGATCGATGAACTACCTATGAGATGGCAAAAGTGCATAGATAGCAATGGTACATACTTTAATTAAATAAATATATTATAATAAAAAAAAATCGGCTTTATGTTCCTCCCATACTAAACGCCAATTTCATATGTAAGGACCTAATATATAATACATACATGCAAAGAAATATATATATATATATATATATATAGAAATATTAAAAGATAAGAATTTCAAGTTAATATTATTACAATATTTAAACATCTATAGTACTCGTTTATTTATTTTTATTTATGCTCTCTATTAGTTTTTTGTTGTTGTAAATAATGATATTTAATAATACTTGAACAAATACATACATTAGTTACATAATATTCGTTTAAGTTACACTTTGTAATATTTTCCGTGTTTTTTTATATATTATGTTATTATTTCTAAATCTACGGTAATAAGTCTAGGCATTTAAAAATATTGATTTAATATAATCATGTACAACGATTTAGTTAATAAATTTATGTACCTACCTACACAAAAAAGGAGAGTGATAAATCGGTACTTTTAATATTGGCAAAACATTTTTCGTACAGCGCCTTTGTTTTACACATCCGACAGGTGCAAAATTCGAGTTGAAAGTGTAATAATAATTTAGCGGTTTGAGACGAAGGTCTCGAATTTTAAGCTCTTGGCCAAAACTGCTACACATGTGCCAAATTTAAATAAAGGAGAATGGACTTGAAATGTGCGATTAATACTGAAACTGACTCTTACGATGGATAAAATGCCGAATTTTTATTTATTTTAAAAATATAAATAATAGAACAAATTTATATGTACATATCGATTCCTTGGAAAAATATCAGATGTTTATTGAGGTTCAATTTTGCTATCAACCATGAACTTCCAATATCTCCTATCTTCACCAAGGAACTATCTACTTTTATAATCTTAGTACTTTAAGTAACTTAATTTTTATTTATACTTTTCAATTATTGAAAAAAGAAACAGAAATGAAACAGATTTTTATAAGACACATAAAAAATACGAAGATTATATATGTATAATTTGTTAAATGAACATTATAACGAGATCCTGAAGTTCTTATGAAGGTAGGAGATATTTTATTTTGTTCATCGCTTGGGTATTAACGAAATTTATATAAAAGCGTCACTTCATTATAATATTTTTTTTAATAGAGATGTGAACACGGAATACGTGTCACATCAATATTCTTACTATTTATAAATTAAGCTAAACGCTTGTGCTATGAAAATAGGACTAACTTCCTGGTATGGCGTGAGGTTCGAACCCGTGACCTTTGGATCAATAGGCGAGAGTCCCAGCCAAAAGACCAACAAGCTACTCTTACTTACTTTAAAGTAATTAATTTATTAGATTTTTGGCATTAAGTACGTAAAATAATACAACTTTTTATATATTATTTGTATATAATAAATAAAATTAATACTAAAATAAAAATATAATATACCTACAGAATAAAATATTTTTTTTACCAAAAGTTAAATATAATACAATAATACAATTGTTTACAAGTACCTACTACTAAAAACGATTTTGTTTTTATTTGTTGTCTTCCAAAGTACTTTTGAAAATCGATACAGATTTTTTATAAAAAAAATCCATTTTGACGCAGTGTTCCCAGAACCATTATTCCTCTGTAGTAATTAAAATTTTCAATTCATTACCCGAAAAATTAAAAAAATTCAAGACCTTACGTCATTTTAAAATGAACTGAAAAAAATTTCTAAAAAAACGCCTTGAAATTCCCATGAGCTTCACTACATTTTATTTTTTTTGTTTCTCAATACTTAACCCCTTATTATTGCAATTTTATTATCCATTAAATGAACTTTCATTTCTCCTCCCATAAGCGCGAGCGTCAGCTATTTTAAGGTACATTTACACATGCTTCTTTTGAGCATGTTCATTAGTATGCTCAAAACTAGCATGATCTAACAACTGTACACACTTGCTCGTTATTAGCATGCTTATTTTAAGCATGCACATGAATGAGCATGCTCAAAGCTAACAATCAAACACACATGTTTATTACTGGCATGTTCTTGTCATAGAATGGAGACGCTCTTGTTCAAAATGGAAACATTTCAAACTGAAACAGGAAATTCAAGTGAACCAATAAATCAAAATAGTTCACGAGTTTTCATCTGCACATTTTTGATTTTAGTTTTTATAATTTTTATTGTAAGATTTGAATCACTCATGTATTTTAATAAAGTTTCATAAACATTATTTCTTGCTATATTATTTTTACATAGCGGTGACGGCGTATTCCACAGACATTCGTGATTCCTATAATAAGTTACGAAAAGTAATATTTTGTCATCTCCCCAACGCGCCATATTGGTTTCATCTGTCGCGGACTGAGAAGATCGCATTAATAATCGAAACTAGCCGCGAATGACATAAGCATGCTCATAAGCAAGCCTCAAATGGTCATGCTCAAAATGCTCAAACATGCTCAAAAGATACCCCCTCTCGTGGTGAATGACATTAGCATGCTCATAAATCAATCGGCGGTTGATTTTTGAGCGTGCTAATTACTTGCAATGTGCGTACACACATGCTACAAAATAACAATGGCTCAAGAAGCTCAATACTGCGCATGCTCACGTGCCACTAATGAGCATGTGTATCAGTACCTTTATGTCGAGTAAAACGTTTTTATTGTATGAATATTTTATTGTATTCATGAAATTATTTACTATGATATGACTATAATAAATTAAAAAAATATGTTAATATAAAATAAGTGTTAGACACTTTTTCTATCACTGTCACTGTACCTATATTAAAATCGGTGGTTCGTGTATGAGAAGTTCCTTATGCACGCTGGAACGATCTAGCTTTTAATAGTTATTCACCGCTAGTTGTTTTAAAAAACACTGACGGTAATCGGTCTTGAATCTAGTCGGGACAGCGAAAAGTTTTCATTTTCGTCCTCTTCCTTCCCTTCTACACTTCATCCCCCTTCTTCCCCCTTCATCCACTGCATCCGGTGCGTCAGGATTTAAGGATTTGGTTAGTAAGCGACATCATTTTTTTATCCAATGCTGCACATGTTGATTGATGTAGGATTTATAGTTTTTGTTCAGTTAGCGTTTAAAATTTTGAATTTTTTCGTGACTGAGAATTTGTGCTTAGCCCCTATTTAGACTCTGGAAAGACGTATATAGTTCTACGTTAAAATAATAAAACATCTACATTATAATCTTACTAAGACTCGGTTGTATCAAGTTAAATTAAAGTACAAGTTTGTTTAAAGCACAGAATTTTGCGTTCTCCACCAATCAAACAACCGTTTCCTTAAACGAATTTTTACTCTAATCCAACATGATACAACCGGGCCTAACTCTTACGGATCTATCCTTGAACAATCCAAGGATTAAACTCCTTAATTATAAATTAAGATAAATTGTAGAAGTCTCATAGAGACGAAGCTATTTATATGGAAACGTGTATGGAAGTTTTACGATAATTTATCTTACTTATTACTTACCATAACGACGTTTCCCCGCGGCGGTAGGCAGAGAGGATAGAGTTTCACAATCTTCTTTCACACAACTCTCGCCTCATCTACATTCACACATCTTCGCATACACGTTCGATGATTGTTGAGGCTCCTAACAGGACCGTCGTCCAGTACTTGATTAAACTGGTCGTGCCACGTCTTCCACGGTCGTCCTCTCTTTCTGGTGCTGTAATACTTGCGTCATATATTTTTCTTACCATTCTTTCCTTCATTCGCTCAACATTTTAGCGACCCTTTTTCATTCTATCCACTTTACTAAGATCAGCTTTACTTTATTTTCTAAGATTTTCATTCTTTACTCCTTCATAAACGGATAATTTATTTTAATTATTAATTAACCCTCTGTGGATAACATACAGTAATTGTTTTTGAGAACAGTATGCTCTGGCATACACATAAAAATATCCTTAATTATAAATTACATCAGATTTATGGATAACTAAAAAAAATGCGATGATCGTTGCGACTGTCTCGTGATTGATACAGCACTTAACAAATTGAATGAAATCGCACTGAATTTCGCGTGTCACTTATAATGCAGAAACTGCAGCAAGGCCTGATCAATCCAAACGTCCCAACAATGTTGTCTTACGTTGCTACTGCAGATTTCTATTGAGTGCTGTAGAAAAAAAGTATTTGAAGTTGAAAGGCATTGTTCTTGGCCTTATTACCCACTTGAGGCAGGCGAGCCAATTAATAAAACAATATTCATTTGACGAAGAGAAAATCCTGTTTATTTGGAATTTAAATTTCAGATTTTACATTTCGCTCGCGATATTTCTCTAAAGAGAATAAGCTATTTTCTCAGCCGCTTCAAGATAATCCTACCGATCCATTATATTACGTTAAATAAAACCAGCGTTTATTGGTTCCATGACACATTTACGGCTTACAAAATTGTTTAATATTTATAAATAGCATTTAATTCATTTCTTCTTTTTTTTCCTCTTTAAAAAAATAGAGTTACGGACACGGAATATATGTCGCATCAATATTCTTACTATTCTCAAACTAAGCCAAAAGCCTGTACTATAAAAATAGGACTTACTTGCTGGTGTCGTGGAATGGGGCTCAAATCACCGACCAACCAGGTCACTAGGCGAGCGTCATGACCACTTCACCAATAAACTATTACACATTTATATATATTTCTATATATAAATGTGTAATATATTTCTATATATCAAGGATATCTATCGACCACTACCTGCCTCATTAGGTATATTGATGTAGATATTCTGAGGTACATAATAATAATTGAGTCAATACTCCCAATTCCAATAATTTTCAATATTCCCAAACCCTGATACAAAAGGTGGTCTTTCAAGTAGGAGCGAGAATGGACGGGCTCACTATATCCTGCCTAAAATACGCAGACGATGCAGAATTAGTAGCTAATTGTGAAGCCGATTTCCAGTATCTGGTATGCGGGATGTCCGATCTGTGCATGGAAAGTGAACTTTTGATGAATGTCCGCAAATCGACACCCGTGGTGTTCAAGAGAGACAAAAGAGTAAATAAATTTCATATTGTGGTAAACAATGAATGTTTAGAATAATTAAACGAGTTTGTATATTTGGGAAGTATGTTTAGTAGAGGTTGAGAACGGTATAAAACTAAGAGTGACTGCGGGAAATAAAGTAAATAGCGCTGTGAATGCAATTACGGCCAATAGGAATTGTCAAAGCCAGCAAGACTTTGTACATTTTGACGTTCTAGCGCCAACTCTGATGTATGGAAGCGAAGCCTGGAATTGGCAAAAAAGGAATGAAAATAGACCGAATGCGGTGGAAATGAGGTCACTGAGGCGCTTGTGTGTAAAATCTTTGGTCGATAATGAACAAATTTTTGTTTGAAAAGTTTGGGCGTGGAATGGATGGTTAAGAAAATATATGAGGCGAGTGTTGAAGGAACAGAGGGCGTCCGCAAAAGACCTGGCATGGACAAATACTACAAATATTGGAGGATGACCCTGTTAAAAGCCTGAGCAACCATAGAGAGCACGCACGAGAAGATTTATGAATGTAGCCGAACCAAAAGTGGTGTGCCAGCATAGAAATGCGGGGTACTTTCCTCATATGGTTTTTTATTTAATTGATATTGATTCACAATAAAAGTAATAAACGAGAATAAAATAAATAAAAATTTAGAAAATAAATACAGAAATATGGTTTTATATAAAGATAGTTTCCAAAGAAGGGGATATTTTCAATCTTGACGCTTTATATTCTTAAAAAATATTTTATTGAATGGACAATAAAAAACATTCAAAAGAATATTATTTAAATCTATACTTTTTAAATGTACTGTCTAAATGTATTTTAAAAAAATATTTAGGAGGTACCTAAATAAAAAGAAATATTTACGTGTGTATATAAATGTGCAATTAACAAAATTAAGATGGAGTGACAACGTCCTCAAAGATATCTCTGCCTTAGACCTTCGAAACTGGAGAGAGCTGGCACTAGACCGAGATGAGTGGAGGAAAATTATTGAGGAGGCCAAGACCCTCCAAGGGTTGTAGTGCCAAGAATGATGATGATGATAACATTGAAAAATAGATTATATTTGGCACTAATTTTTCCCGAAGAAGAACGGTTATTGCGCGGTATTTGTTGTCTATAGAGTCGGATCTGAGAACGACCCAGGATCGAGACTTGGCCTTCATTACGAACCGTGCAATGAAATTAGTTTAAAAAATTAACGCTTCAAATTGTTATTACTCAGCTTATTTTTGAATGGGTGTCTCAAATTATTCTTATAACTTCAAGCTACAAAATTTTGAATATGCAAATGTGGTGTAACTCTTTAATAACCAAAATAAAATAAAATATGTACATAACAGCCAAAGTTTAATTTTAAAATCCTTATTCTTTTCCTAAGGCACCTTCCTAACCAAATTTACTTGCTATGCCGTACAAATATATAAACTTATACTGATAAAAACATTTTCATGTTCAATTTAATGTATCAGTTACTTTTAAATAAATATATTTTATTTTATTTTTCATTTATTAGTTTTCTTATAGCCATATAATTAATAAATCATGAAAGAAAGCCCAATTATTCATGTACAGAGCCTTGGGCCAATTACAAGAAAACTACAAGAATGTTATACCAGGATCGATAAAAAAATAGGAAAAATATTAGAGTAAGTTATATATACTATCGCTCATTGACAAAAACCAAACATGAATAATGACGTAAACCAAATTGGAATCATTACACATTTATTTAAAAACTTGCTGTAAACCTTCAAAAAAGACGGTACTTTTACATGTCGGTTCCTAAGGAATGCGAAAAAAAAAATTGTTCGAAAAAAAATTTTTGGGATTTTTTTTTCTGTAAATAGTTACGGACGTTACACGAAATCACGGGGACAGATGGACGGACGGACAGAAAACAAAATTATTATGATTGGGATATATGAATAAGAAAGACATAAATTTAAATAAAAATAAAAATTAGAATACTAAATCATTATTTAACTACTGCCAAACGTATTTGTAGAGTTTTATCAGTCATATTGCCGCTTGTTACTGTTTGGCCGTCGATTTCATTTCCAAAGTCAGTGCCGCACGCCGCAAGCTTCAAGGTTTAATTTGACCCCGTGGGAAAAAAATAATACTGGGATTCAATTAATATCACGCAACGCTTAAATTTTCCATGGAGATTTACCCATTGCAGGTGGAAGACGGTATCAGAAGATATCTCGTGATTCAGTCATCCACCTACAATGCATCAGCAATATCGTGACCCGTCCAAATCCTTAACCATAATTCAAAACCGTTCAGATGCTGTGTGGGCCCTAAATACTATATTTGCGGTCGAATTTGTGAGTAATAGGAAATTAAGGTGTTGAAAGGTCTATGTATATGGAACGTAAAAAATATCTGTACTGAAATAAATTTTAAAAGCAAAATTTAGAGGCAAATCTAGTAATACTTAAGTTGATTTTTTATATCGTCAACCGGTTTCGTTATCACGGTATCTTTGTGAAGAAGAACTCACATACATTGCACAATTAGTTTATACAAAGTTTTCGGTTTTTGAAATTAATAAAAAGTTTTATTAAAGAAACTCATAAATACAACAAAACAGCCATCAAAATAATAGAATAAAAAAAATATATGAAACAATAAAAATATTAATTCAAGGAACAAAATGTCAAAAGCAATAATTCTACATTGATACTTATAGTTTGCTTATTAAAAATATTAAAATGTGCATTTTTGTTCTGAAACTGTATCCATTTAGATATACATACATAAAAACAAATAATAATTATTAATTTTTATAAATTATAGAAGTCTCACAGAGACGAAGCTATGTGTATGGAAACCATTTATAGAAATCTTTATAGGGTGGCCACTGGCCTGCATGAGAAGGCTTAAGTGAGCACTTTACAAGCGACGTTCACCGATTCCACCGTATCGACACATTATCAAATTTCTGTAAGTTGTACATAATAATACGTTATTTTATCTGCCCTTTTTCAAACTGAGAGGACTGTGCTAGAGCCATCTCAGGTCGAAAATTAGTAATTTCCATTAAGTAGTATACATAGATGTCGCCGCTGGTAATGACACCTCAATATTTTATTACGAACATGTTTCTCATATAAATAGCTTCGTCCCTGTAAGACTTGTATAATTTATCTGTATAATATACTGTATAATATACTGATTATCCTTCTGTAGACTAAATCCAGCAACTGTATTCTTCTTAGAAAATACATTTTGAAAGGACAAACAAATATTTTTAAATCAATATTAATTTGCTGAAATATATTTATAAAAATATTTTATCATTTTTATCACTTATCAGTCCCTAAAGTCAAATTAATATGTTACCTCAAAAAGAGCCACTGTTCAGGGTTATTCAAAGTCAGCATTAATAAGGTTAAACCGTTTGTTTGAATGGTTTTTGCCCAAGGTCAAATACAGTAGTTTCTCGGCGGTCACATTGGGTGAATCATCCAGTGTTTGAGGAAGTACGATATTCGAGTTTACTTCATTTAATATCGGAATACAATTCTGTGGAGTTAACGAGAGTCATTACTCACTTTTATTTAGGAGCGTTTAAGACAGGGGCGAATTGGTTGGCACAACTTTTTAAAATAATTTTCTGTCGTGTTGACATTATTTTGTGGAATGGAAGTATGGAGGCGTAACGAAGAACTGATAAGGCGACTTGAGGTATTCGAGATGTGGATCTACAGAAGAATACTCAAAATAAATTGGATGGATAGAGTTACGATTGTTTTGATTCGGATGAATGAAGAAAAGTAAGTAATCCCAATTATAATAATTTCGTTGTCTGTTCGTCCGTCCGTCCATCGTAAATTTGTGTAACGTCCGTAACGTCTTTTATAGCATATTTTTTCCCTTTTTTTATAGACAAATAAATACTTATTCTTTAGGAACCACATTTTTGACGGGTTACAGCTAGTTAAAATACCTCGGACATGTGATGAGAAATCCAGAGAAGTAAATACTTTTTTTATAGACAAATAAATACTTATTCTTTAGGAACGACATTTTTGACGGGTTACAGCTAGTTAAAATACCTCGGACATGTGATGAGAAATCCAGAGAAGTATGGGATTTTGTATCTCAAATGTTTAAAGTTTTTTTGTGAAACGTTGTGGTAATTCATTTTTAATATATTAAATATGAATTGAATTGAAAAACACTGTCTTTTTCCACTATATATTTTATTTAAATATTTAAACGTTTTCCCCATCTCAAACCCAATCTCCATAAATACTGCCTGTAATTGTTTTTAATTAAATTGAAAATTTGTTATTGATAATGAGAGTGATCTCGAAAAGGTTTTAACATTAAAATAAAATATATAGTGGAAAAAACAGTGTTTTTCAATTCATTCGTATTTTATATATTTCGAATCTCATAATGCAGGGAAAGATAGCCGGAAGTCGGGGCCCTGGAAGAAGAAGAACATCATGGCTGAAAAACCTGAGAAAGTGGTTTGAAAAGTCTACTGTAGAGCTGTTCCGGGCCGCAGTAATCAAAGTTCACAAGCCAACATGATAGCCAACGACCATTGGACGGATATGACGCAAGAAGACGAACAGGTGTCACCCAATAAAATGGCCAATGTTCCAGGGTTATTGTCAGGCTCTAGTCCCAACATGTACATAAATACATCCATACACACACACCTGCATATTACCACGAGACATGGCTTTGGTAGATATATTAAATCACTCGAAATTAATTGACGATTTATTAATAAGGTGGGAGATATTGTCGAATACTTCCCATGAATCGATGAAGATACCTGTACAATTATTTGTTTTGTTCAATTTATTTTGCATGATGGTGAATGTTTTGCGGTTGTGCCTTGTGTGCATATTTCCCCAGTGAACCCGAATGGGTTCTCATTTATTATAGAATTGACTTTGTGATTAGTTTGGTCTATTTTGACTGCTTATTCTATATCTTTGTTTACTTGACTGCTTATTCAATATATTTATTATTAATTTAGATTTTTATATAGTAGATTTTCTTTTCTTTCTTTCTCATTGTTATTTAATTAGATTACACTACCTATACTCATGATTGTAAGTGGTTATCCCTCACCACGCACAAGATTCATAATTCTTTTTAGTGAGGTGTATACACACTACAAATATTGATTGGTAAACATTGTCTATGTATGATTGTAAAAAAATATTATATATACTATTAATTAATTAAATAAAAAGGGATTAATTATTTTATTAAATTAACAAAGTCAATGAACACGAATTTAATTTTAAACCTGTTGTTTAATTCACACTATTTTGCAATTTATCACTCGTCTATGAACACTTTATTGTTGCTGGGTAACACCTTCGAGAAAATACTGTTCATTTTCGCTCACAGGTAGGCACTTCACTTTTGCTTGACTTTTGGTTTACAACGCTGCCTACTTTTATCTATCGCTTGGTTTACAATGCTGTTTACAATATCACATGTGTTGCTTGGTTTACAACGCGCAGTGGTAACATTTTTGTCGCTAATATCGCCTTGGTAGAAACGTCAAAATAACAATGAAGTGCCGTGGCTCTGGTTTCATATTTTTATACGAAACGTTGGTTTTTCGAGTCTTCTAGTTTATTCTATACATTTCTAATGTTTCAGAGAATATTCCCGTTGCTTCCAGACGTTTATGGACGTTTCATGTGGTAGACGTCTAGTGTGTTTTAGTGTGTTCTAGAGAATTTCATAGTGTTTTTCGAAAGTGACATATAACAAGGGATTCGGACAGTGCCTAATTCATTTTGTTACAATATTTACATATGCATACCTGTATATACACATATATACCGCATGTAGTGTACATCTTCACATTTAAAACTTCAGTTATCTTACAAGAATTTTATCAGCACTTATAAAATTGCAAATAGGTAGTCTGCAAGTAATAGTTGTATATATACGGCACAGAAGTACCTTTTTACATAATAATATATACAAGAAATCTAAAGAATAGAACAGCAAAAAATTATACAATTGAATTGAAAAAGGGGGTGTGAAATATATACAATGTTAAAAAAATAATTTGTTTGTGATTGCATTATGAATTCAGGACGGCAGGATCTAGCTTTTAGTAGCGAATCTTTATATTTTGCTAAACTGAAATTAAAAATATCAGAGATATGCGCATAGGTGTTACCTAGCCTACGCAGTCTGGGTACAAGATAGTTTAAAAGCGAGTTGGTTCTAGTGTTGTCACAATAAAATAGTGCAGGTATTCGTGCAGTTCTTTCAAGCGCACGAAACATGAACAAACACAAAATACCAGGGGTGTCAAAATGCGAGTTAATAATTTTGTAGAGTAAAATCAAATCAGACACAACTCTCCTGCTGGATAATGCTAATAATCCAGTAAAAAATTGTAATGATATTTTCAATTGAGATGTGAAGTCGAGAGTTAATGTAACTTAGACATTTATGTTGGATGCGTTCAAGTTGGTATATATGGGCATTGTAATGAGGACTCCAAACAGATGAGTTGTATATTAGTTAAGAATGGGACTTTACGCTCTGCCAGGTCCTGAAGAAGAGATTGGGAGCCATCATCTATGAGGCAGTTGTAATAATGCAAAGATCCTTCTCCTCTTATCGGAATTCGCGTATTGGAGAATCTAGGACATGGATTTTTGCGAGGTGAAAGCGGATGTAGCAATGACATAGACGCATCTATCAATTTAGGTATAATATTTTACTTAATAATTTTGTATAATAACAAAAATATAAATATGTTATTGGTAAAGCATGACAAATAAGATACATGCCACCTTTTTAAGGAACCGAAAATAAAAAAAAAACTTAAACAGACTGCATAGAAAATTAGATAAAATACTAAAAACAATATACAACTTAAATCACCTGACACTAACCAATCTGTCTTCCAAACAACTTAATAATAATATCAGTATTGAAACTCTCAAACTTACCTATAAGTTGTTAGTGGCGAAATATAAGACAAGGATATTAAACTACACAAAACAAATGAAAATATAAATCCTACATAAGAACACCTTAGAATTAGCATCAATCTAGTTAGGATAAAAACAGGTCTTTGCAGTGGACTTATACAACTTACAATAACCAACAACCAAATTAAACATTGAGAACACAAAATAAGACGTACACAGATGTAAAAAACACAACGAAACTATATTGTACAATTTTCAAAATAAACTAAACGCTTGTGTTATGAAAATAGGGCTAGTTGCTGGTGTCCTGGAAAAGGGCTTGATCCACCGACCACGAATCACTAGGCGAGGGTCATAACCATTACACCAACAAGCTACTCACATGTGAACGTAAAAGCTATTTTAAAATACCTCTCAGACCCCATAATTCAATAATAAATAAAAAAGAATTTCTTACATAATAAAACTCGAGGGAGTTCATCAATTATGTATTAATTAGTTACAATTAAATTCCATTACGTAGAGTTATTTTAATTCTAATACTTTATCGTTATAGAGATTCTAGGAATTTTAATGAATGGAATTTTTACACATTTAAACAGGCCTGAATTCAAGCAAAGATTTTTAAATACGCCATTTATTTTAACTGTTTTATATTAAAATTGAGGTCGTACTATGAGTGAGCAAAATGAATGCGTATTAACTAAATAACTAACCATCTCGTCAACAGAGATTATAGCGAAATTCTTCTTGGCACACCACTTTAGCTTTGGCCACATTCATACTTCTGCTCATGCACGTTCTGCGGTTGCTGAAGCTTTTAACATGGCCGTCCTTTTATATTTTTTTAAACTTTCGCGGACACGCTCTATTCCTGCTACATTCAACACTAGCTTCAAATATATTTTTAACCATTATCTCCTCGCTCAAACGTTCCACATGACTAAACCATTTCAGCTTTCTTTATTGTATCCATCACGCTGCAGCCAGCATTACATTCACATCTAATTTGTTTATTCCTCTCTCTATCGATCAAATATTTTCCATACTTGTACTGTATTCCCACCGTATTCAGTCTACTTTTATTTCTCTTTTGTCAATTCCAGATTTCACTTTCATACATTAGAGATGGCTCTAGAACTCCGTTAGGAACCGCTTATCTTGCTTGTGTGTTACATATTCATTCATTCATTCATTCAGGGAACCGTTTACATTATTTCTCGCAGTGACTATTCTCTCGATATCCTTTTCAGCCTAGCAGTCTACAGTACACAAACTCGTTCACTCGTTCTAGCCATTCAATGTTTAAAATTATATCTTACTTTGTCATTCTTCCATCTCTCTCGAACAAAATTAGTTTCGACTTGCTAATATTCGACATAAGTTCACTATCCACTATCCTAGTCACCCGGCATTGCAGATCAGCTTCACTTTTAGCTACCAGAACTGCTTTTTTTTTCTTTATCTTTCGCATATAGCAGGCAACTTCTGATGAATCCTCCATTCTTGCCTTACTTCTAATTCCATTAGTTATCTCGTACAATTATCAATACACAATTTGAAAAGTCATGGTGACATTAAGCATCTCTGTTTGAAACCCTTTGTTATATCAAAACATGATGTAGATGCCACATGGATTCTCACGCAAGCACTACTTTCCTCCTACATGAATGCAATTACTATTACTCCGCGTTCATATAAAATCTCCAAAGAACAAAATGCATGCTTTAAGAATAAAAAGTAAACGCTGCCAATACTTGATTTATTCTAAAATATATTCAACAAAAGAAAACATATATTTGAGGATTTAGATAAGTTATGGGACATGGATTGGATGAAGGTTTATAGAGTCAGTGGTTTGTGGAGAAGGAAAACAATTTCTTTCCTTATCTTCCTCCGAAACCAGATAGAAGTCGAAACTGCACTTTGATTCCTCCCTTATTAGAAGGGTGGTAGATCTGGATAAATTCGTGTGGTACTTTATTCCTTATCGGAAGATCTCATACGAATGCGCATAAAAAAGGGCATACACAAGACAAAGCAGTCAGGATAGTAATGATTCAAAAGTCTTAATACATGTCGTCACTTATTTGGGTGCTATTATTAACAATGTTATTAACAATATTCTTTATTCATTCTATCCGTTACATCATTCATAACTCTGTCCTTACATACTTTTTTGAGTATTCTTCTGTAGATCCACATCTCGAATGCTTCAAGTTGCCTTATCAACTCTTCGGTAAGCGTCCATACCTCTGTCGTGAAGAATGTTACTTGCTAGTTGCTTACTAATTCATTTTCTCTTTTTAATACAAGCAAAATGCAATGTGGTACATGGTGACTCTATTAAATGTGTATTTTCGACTTTTTATCCGTTGATGGAAAACTGTCATTCATGGAAACTCTAGTTTTTAACACAACACGTAGTTTTTTATGCCAGAGAAGTATAAATTCCAACGTGCATACATAGTAGACGCAGCCAATTTTTTGAACTCAGTGAACTCAACTCTTGAGTCAAGTGACGATCTAGGAAAGACAATTATCACGGGGACAATATATGGCAAGAAAATAATAGGTGAAATAGAAACATAATAAAATGTAAAACTAAAAGTACTTTTCGCGGCCGGTTCTGCCCTCGCGGTGGCCGTGTTTTGTTTATCGTTCGGTGCACTTGTGTTTTCCGTAGACTTTATGGGGCCGACATCCGCAGCTCGATACTATTAGTAATTAAGTCTGTTGTATACTATTCAAGCAATTTAAATTATATTGCAATTAGTGCAGTAACTTTATGATTAGAAATTTTGATGAGACTAATAAAATAATAAAAAAAATCTAATATGTTGAACTTTGTCGATATTTTAATGTTTCTATGACTTCTTTTTAAGTTATTCATTTGAATTGCCATTGCCTGGTGTTATGAAGCACAATTTTAATTTATTGAATTCACTATAGAGGGCGGAAGGATTTTGAAACACACACGTATTTTAATCGTATATTTGGACATGCGTGTACAGTTATGTATACTATATATAGTATAAAAAATTTAATAATTTTAAGATAAATATAAATCTCACAGAGACGAAGCTATTTATATGGGAAACGGTTATGGAAGTCTTTATTGGGTGGCTCAGGGCTTGTGACCTGTGTGAGCTGGCTTAGGTGATCACTTAAGCCAATCCACTTTATCAAATTTTTCACACACAATCAAATTTTGAAAGTTGTATATATGTTATGTATAATCAGTTTATTTTATATATTCAAACGGACTATTCTACAGACAACTGTAGTTCTTCCCTTTACATACATACACAGATTTTTCAGATGATAATAATACTTGTTTTTTTTTTGTAAAGTGGTATATCAAGCGATATTCTTTTTAATGTATATTATCCATATTATTTAATACATACGCCTAAAAATTATTATTTTAAATTTATTAATTTCCTTGTATATATGATTATTTTGTTTAGATTTTCTCAAAATCCCTTCATAATTGTATTCATTTATATTAAACCAAAGGTTTACTCTGTACTTATAGCGTACATAAATATATAAAAGTACTTATTGCGGTAGCAATTGTGAAGGTTTCTTGATATGTGAACACTTTAAACTACCCGCAATGCCCCGAACACCGGGGGCTTTATTAAGAGGGAAAGAAATGATTATGCCAAGTCAAGCGAAATACAGCCTATTGCAATGAATTTTTTTTCCGTACTTTAAAAGATGTGTTTTTTTTTTAAGTTTTAATTATTGCAAAATTTTTTAGAATTGGACGTTTTGATAAACATTTAGCACTTTCTATTTCACACTTAAATAATTTTGGTCTAAAATTTAATAATTAAGAATCATAAGAAATTAGTAAAGCACATAGGTACCTTAAAGTAAACAAAATATTATTAATAATCAATTAACTTTAACCACTAGTCCAATTGTAATTTTTTCCAGTAATTGTGTGTAATCAAGAACTTCATCAATAATGTTGAAAAATAATTTTTCAAATAATTTAGAAAAACAAAAGGCATCATTCATTGTGATATTTTGACATTTATAAAACACCTTGATGATGGAAAGGTTTTTCCGAAACATGTAGGTACGTACAATCAATAAATATAAGTGGATACAAACAAACAATAAAATCAATTTTTTTAAATGTCAGTCTACAAAGTTACTCAACCAATTGAAAAAATAATTTTTCTTCGTTATTTTATCTCTGACTTCTTGTTTAAATGTATCGTTATCGCCACTTTTCAAAGATCCTAACCAAATTAATTTGTACTTCATAAATCTTAGAATCTTGCTCTATCGTTATGAAGTTATGTGTAAAAAAATAGGTTTTCGTTAGCCATAAAAATGCCATGTAACCAATGAACAAATAAACTGAACTGAATATGATTTTTAACTTAAATTTTCTAACCTTTTGGCATCTTAACAAATGAAAAGTTTTTTGTGGATTGAGATAATAATGGTTTCTTTTCTCTAATAAAGAGTTAAGACAACTAGTTTCACAAGATATTTCTGCTAGGCCAATTGTTGTTCTAACGATAATCTCAGTCTATAACTTCCCTGATGAATCTCACTTATTGAATTTCAAATGGAGCACTGGATGGTTTTGTTTGTATTAGTGTGTAAATTTTGAAATTGTAATACCAACTACGACAAAAGCTTTTACATATAAAGTAATTACAAAATCAAAAGATCATGACCGTAATGAAGTAATAATACTTTGCGCACAAATGATTTACGGCCCAGCGTTTCTTGTATTGCTGTATTAATGTGTTTAAATATCACGACTGCGGCCACTTGCATCTTATAAACCATTGGTCAATAAATTGTTCTATTAAATGAAAAAGTGCTGTTCTAATAGCATTTAGCGGTAGGTATCTATTATGAATATGTATTGTCAACGATAAAAGAAACGTTACAAAAAATTGTGTAGTGTTAAAAAATTATATTATTTTAAATTGACTTCTCATAAATGATGTGATCTTTATATTTGTAGTGCTTCTACATCCGTGCAAGGTATTTAATTGATTCAGTTTTTATATTTTAATAAAACACCATATTTAAAAAAAACTTAAATAGTACCTTTGTATCATATTCAAGGGTTTTAGTAAGTTCACTGAAAGGTTTGTCTAAAAGTAATAATCAATCTAATTAAGATGAATTATAGTCTCACAGAGACGAAGCTGTTTATATGAGAAACTTGTTTGGAAGTTTCTTATATGATGGCTATGATATATTATAATACCTATGAGCTGAATGTTCCCAACTTTCAAAAATTTGATAATATCCTTACGAAGGAATTGGTGAACGTTGCATGTGTAGAGTGATCACTAAAGCCAGCTCACACAAGTTGTAAGCCTTGGGATATCATATAAAAGACTTTTTTTTTTTTTTTAAATAGAGATGCGAACACGGAATACGTGTCACATCAATATTCTTACTATTTTCAAACTAAGCTAAATGCTTGTGCTATGAAAATAGGACTAACTTGCTAGTCTTTACTGAGATTCGAACCCGCGACCTTTGGATCACGAGGCGATCACGAGGATCACTTCCATGCACGTTTCTCATACAAATAGCTTCGTCTCTGTAAAACTTATATAATTCATCTTAATTGAATAATAACCCCGCAGTAGCCAATCCAGTAATTGTTTCCTCAAAACATACATATAAAAATTATGATTTTAGGAAGAAGTTGAAAAGGAATTGAATGTTTGAGCGTTAGTAGAGTAAATGATCTTAGGATAGGCAATGCATGGATCATTTTAAAACCTTTCTTTGCGAATCAGCGAAGGAAGTCTGTGGCACAGCTGAGCAAGGAAGCGAGAAAGTGCATGGTGGAATGATTAAGGAATTAGTGAAAGAAAATAGAAATGTGTGGATGGACACGCGAAATTTAAAAAAAAATATTGATGGGTCACGTATTTCGTGTTCGCAGCTTATTAATTTAAAACTAAGCCAAAAGTTTTTTCTATGAAAATAGGACTAAGTTGCTTGTAACCTAGAACGGAGATTGAACCACCGACCACCAGATCACTAGGCGAGTGTCATGATCACTACATCAACAAGCTACTAAAATTCGTACAATGAATAGTTAATGAGAATAGTTTAAGTTTAAAATAGAATAATGTTTAAGAATGTTCTTAGGCTTTCACGGTCACTCAGAATCTTCAGGTTTGTGTTTTCTGGGGTAATATGCCATGTTGTTACGACCTTTCGGGCCGACGTTTCGGATCCCATTACAGGGTGGGATCCAAAACGTCGGCCCGAAAGGTTGTAACAACATGATGTAATACCCCAGATAACATAAACCTGAAGAATAGTCAATGGTGTTAAGAAAAGGAAAGAGCGTATGAGGAAGGTATGAAAATGTTAAAAAAATTACAGTTGTAGAGTCGAGGATACTCAATGTAGGGGCCTAAAATACATTTGGCGCCAAAACATTTCCCAATGCCAAAATATACTAATATTTTTAAAAATCCACCACAAAAAAATTAAAATTATAAAATTAACAATTTCGTTTTCACTTGTATAACGAAAACAAGTGAAAATAATATCGATTTATAATGCATTCTGACTCCTCATACCCTAGTGGGCACAAAACTAGATTCTCGCACAGAGTATTCCGGACTCAATTTGCGATGAGATCGTAATAAAGGTATGTGATTTAATCAAGCCTGGTTCCTAGTGATTCCTTCTTGATGCGTTTCGCTTCAGCAACGGAGCCTCATGGGCAATTTTTTCATTAAGAATGTGTAAATAATTTTTTCTTATTCATAATATTTTTTTTAAATAATTTATATTCCATTTAATGAGCATTATTATTGTGTCTTATATGCAACATATGAAGCCTTAAATTCTGATATTTCAATAGTTAAAATAAATTTGATCAATAAATAGGTAATTTTTCTATCAAAATCTAAATATAATTACAGTTTTTACAAAACAAACAAAAAATTCAATTACGATACGATATAGTTTAATACTTCCCCCATGAAGGTATAAACGTTTACCGCTTTAAAACTCGTAAAATTATAAATAATTCTTAATTATTGGTAACAAGTAAAAATTAATTTATATTATTTAACAATTAAATATACACAAAGAATATCGTATTTAAAAATTTAAGCGGTGGGACAAAAAGTGAATAAATTGTACCAATACAACCTTGCTTATAATGATCCGTGTCTTTAACATCACGGCAATCACACGTTCGGCATTAATATTAATATAATACATTGTATCTATTGATAAAAATCTAGGTTTTGATTATGGTAAATGAATATGGATGTTGCAATAAGATGATTTGTAATTCATAGGTATTCTATTATGGATTTTAAATCCAATTATAAAATCAGTTGATAAGAGATTGATTAAGCGCATTAGATTATTCACCACTAATGAACGTACATAATGAACAGGATAAAATATTTTAAAGAAACTACTGATCTATATTATGCAAAATTATGGATGGTGGTATATTTTAAACCACATTCTGTTTCAACTTCATCTTGAAAAACATCAAGAAAAATAGCACTTTTTATCTTCTCGCCTTTGTTCCAGCCATTTGGAGTAGTGATGAGGTAAACCGTTATTTTATCACGGTTTCGCGATTTATGTTCAATTGTAACGATGATTCGTAATAAATTATCAGTAATTTGACTAACAATCTCTGGTTGACTAGAAATTAAATCTCCAACAGTTAAATCTCAGCTACCAATCATCATTACAATCGATTTTCAATCGTACAATCAAAGTCACGATAGTTATTTAGTACATCACTGATTTGAAATCAATGGTTCAGTCGATAGCAATTAGAGCCGCTTGTTTCGAGTTGGATTAAAGTAAAAGTTCCATAGACGTTTGCGTTCTCCACCAATCAAACGATCCGTTTCCGTAAAAATCTATGCTTTAAACGAACTTTTGATTTAATTTAAATATTCGCGTGGTGTTTAAAAAAAATTATTTTTCATGTAACATAATCTAAAATATCGATGATTTTGTACATTATTATTTTTATTTTATTTTAATTTTATTTATTTGTTATTTTTACATAAATTAAAATAATTTAAAGTTTGAAATAAGGAAAGCATTTATTATTCTACTTGTGTGTAGAGAAGGAGTATTGCAGGTTTAAAGTATAAATATGCATTAATCTAAGTAGTACAAAATAGAATTGAATGTATACTGTATAGCCATGATTGTATACAAATAAGTAAGAAGTAGTAGGTAGTAAGTAGCCTTAAATTCTGTTTTTATTTGATGATAATATTGGGGCGGAAGGTGCAATTTGTTGTGAACTGACATTTTCAAACAGTTTCATAATCATATTATGTGTCTAGTAGATGTTCGTACCTATACATGTTTTTTGGTATCAATTTAAAATCTAATCTGTTATTTTTCTGATTGTTAAGGGGAGATTATTAAAAAAATGTAATACCAAGAAAACTAAAATAATTTGGGTTGTGCTAAAATTAAATTTTTGTATCTTAAGTGTATATCTAAATCTCATAATCAGTTGATTAAATAATTTAGTATTTCTCATTTAAGAAAAACATTATATTTAAAATGAATGGAAACTCATTAAAAAATTTAAGTGGTTGTCAGGCAAAGTAGAAATATACCCTCCTTCATCCTGACGTCCAAAATATTCTTCAGTTTATCCCAGCAACTACTGGGGAGATAAAACGAAGAAATTTTTCTTTCACTGGACATATCCAAACCAGCAAGGTCACGCTTGGCTGTCTTTACCACTATCGGTACCAACTTGTTTTTTCCCGAATAGTCAAATTTCTGATTCTAAACCGAAAAGCTTTAATTCAGAATATTTTTTCAAGAATATTTTGATTTGGTCCAAGTTTTTCAGAACACAGAAGATGTCTCATAGAGACGAAAAAATATTTTTTATGGGAAAGTAGGTATGAAGTCTTTGGGTGTTCATAGGGTTTACGACCTATCGTATGGCTGGTTTGAGTGATCACTTTACAAAGTGTAGCGTTCACCATTTCCACCGATGAAAGAATACCACATCTCGTCATGATCGTAAAAAAATGACGGATGTGCAAAAAATTCCATATTGACTTTTTTGGATCGTTAAAAAGTGAAAAAAAGAAGCCATCAGGTTGTATATAAAAAGTGTATTTTTTCTCATTAATTTAACCGTCGTTATACGAAGTCGGTATCTGATTTGCGATCGTAGAACAATGCAGCATGTGTAAAAACGTCGTTGTATTGCGCTGACTATATTTGAGGTTTTAAAGGTGTCCACTTTAAATAACTAACGCAAGTTTCAAAGGAAAATCTTTTGTAGTTATCGAGCTATGACATAAAGTGCCTTTATGAAAATAAAACTTCTATATAAATAAAATAATTTTGTAAATAAAATAACACTGCTCTCCTGTAAACTTGAGAAAAATCACATGCGTCGTTGTTCTGGGATTATGACGATCTATCGAATTTTTTAAAGTTGTATATATATTTAAGTTTTTACAACCCGTTTCATATGTATATTGTAATTATCCTTAACGCGACCGGCATTCAAAGCTTTTTAATTCCCCTTTAATTTAATTGATTTAATTAATTGTTTTAATTAATTTAATCGCTTTAATTGTTTAGACGTTCGATTTCCAAAAAACCTAAAGACTTATTTTCATCTGGTTAAATGGTTAAAAAACTTTTTTTAGATATATTTTATTTAAACTTTGTAATGCACACACAATATCATTTAATAATTACTACTATTGTTTCGAGAGGAGACGCCCCTCTCATCATCAGGTGTAGTTAATAACTAACTTAAATACAACATTTATCAATCTTATCGGGTAGTTCAGGGAGGCGCGCGGCGGGGAGGGGTATTTTTTGAAAAATAGTGACTTATAAATAATATCACGTTGTGACTTCTTGGTGACTTATAAATAATATCACGTTGAAGTGGTGATATTGTTTATAAGTGTGTTTTTAGAATTTAAATTTTTGATGATTTCAAAGGTTTCCAAACTATTCATCATCCATGAGGAATCGAGGGGAGTAGATTCAATTCGTGACTATCGAATGAATGATTAGTATTAATTATATGATTGGCCAATTCGGAGAAGTTATTCTTTTTTAGGCGGTGTTCAGAATAAGTAATAAGGCTGAGTTTGGAATATGTAAAGTATTCTCACAGGACGTGGCTATGGGAAACAAATAAAAACATGGAAATTATTCATCGATTTATTTATCAGTTTAACAATTTATTAACACAAGAGTCACTGAATACGAATTTAATTTAAACACTTTTCTTTAATTCTCACCATTTATCAATGAATCACTCGTCTGTGAATTTTTTATCGTTTATTAGAATATTCTTAATTATCTCACTGACTGGCCACACTGTGACTTACTACCTATAAATGTAATCACGCCCCCGTTTAAATTTTTATTTTTTTATTAAAATAAGTAATGGATAGTTAGTATGCGTCCCTCCTTACAAAAATACAGTGGTATCGAAATCAGTAGACGTTAAGTTACTCTAAGTGGTGTATACAATTTTTAATTAATTAAAATTAATAATCTTGTCCAACCACAAAGTTAATTATAAGCTATAAACATCAAAAATGTTTTAAATTTTAAACTTTTTTTTTTAAACTTTTAACTTTGTTTTAAACTTTTATATTACACCTTAATATCATTCAAGGACTATATACTACAAGGTAATTAATTTATTGACAATCTTTCTTTTATATGAAAATCAATGTTTGTTTGTTCGTATTTAATGCGCTGCTATACCGTTCAACCGATTGCGATAAAATTTTGTCAACTTTTTGCTTGCACTTTCGCGAAGGTTATAGGCATAGTATTACAATTAACTTACAGAAGGGCTTACATATCTTATATATAAAAATCAATTTTTTTTTTTGTTCATATTTTATGCGCCGCCATACCTGATATATTTTACATACATATTCTGTAACGTTCGAGTGATCTGAACCAAATTTGGCATACTTATTCTTTAGGACCCGCTGGGTAACATAGGCGACATTTTTCTCCATCCCTTTTACCCCTCTTCCTGTACCCCTCCCCCTCCCCCACCCTCTTATATGGTATATTTTCTATGCAAATCTGTACCGTTCGACCGATCTGAACCAAATTTATTTGTTAAGACACGGTGAGTCACATGGATGACATTTTCCTCCTCCCTTTTAACCCCATCCCTCCCCCCTAATATATATTTATAAAAATCTATACTGTTTGATCTTTGATGATATTTTCCCCCTTCTACTCTATCCCACCTCCTCAGCCCCATAATATTTTCAATACAAACTAGGTACACTATTTGATCGATATGACCCAAATTTTGGATACTTATCCTTTAGGCCGTTGAAAACATGGCCACAATTTCCCCTCCCCTTTAAACTACCATCTCCCCTTGGTATATTCTCTGTTCAAATCCATACCGTTTGACAGATTTTATCCAAATTTTGTATACTTTTTCTTTAGTACCCAATGGAAAACATAGGCCACACTTTCCCCTGGACATTCATCCATCCCGGCGTAGATGAAATGAAAATAAAAGTTTTTTAGAGCATTTGCAAATAATAAAACCTTTGTTTACTCCACTAAACTTTACCCTTAACCCTGCAACGCCTGGTATATTATAAATACCAGCTAGTTTGTTATAAATAACCGCTAGTATATTATAAATAAATGAAATATGCTTCCATTGGAAGAGTGTAATGCACTGCAGTTGGTCATTAGTAGAGCATCTTATCGTTTTAAGTGGCTGAGAATGAGGTTGCAGTATTGACCCAAATTGAGTATCTGCTGAAGTATGGAAATGGTCTGGTTTCATTGATTTATGTATGTGGAGGCGCGTAAAACCAGTATTTTCGTAAGTATCTAAGTTAGGACCGTTTAATCTAAAAACGTGCTGATTGAGTCAATTTACGTTTTGTCATTAAGACATGTATGCCTTGAAAAAAGAAACATATATTTATGAGTTCATTTGATTAATATTATGAAGTATTTATCGTTATTTCTATTTCCTAATAAATCACTTGGTAGTACAGACCATTCAGGTTCATGGCTGACTGTACTGAACGTAACAACCAGAAATGCATCTGCAACATTCATTTTTTCATCCGCCTACTTTATTATTAATCCTTCCAGACCCCCTTCAGAAACTATTCCAGAACTCCTTCAGAATTAGATTAAAGAGTCCTCGAGTTCTCGTTTTGCACGTCTCCTCTGTCTCAAAACTCATATTATTTTAGGCTGTTTGAAGATCTTTCAGCTTTGAGCTGGTGTCAATGTTTACCGATCGTATGCTACTGAGGCGAATCTGATAATACATTGACCTTCCCTTTTTAGGTTTCCATAACCTAAACAGTTAGGGTCAGGGTCTAGGTTTCTATAACATAAATATAAATGTAATGTATTAGGGCCCTTAGTGTCACCATAGCTGTTGTACAGGACATATTTCTATACCTTGTAAAATATGGTTTGGGTCAATCTCCCGACAGCCGGTTGCCAGACATGCCGGTTGTCCATCAAGCCAACTTCCGAAACCTTCAAGCCAACTGCCTGACAGCTCAACTACCCTACAGATTTTTTTTAAGATTTTGTATTTGCATTTGTATCAATACTTCCTCTGTTAAAAATATCAAAATGATTAATTTAAAACTGTATGTTAAGAAAATAAATTACCTCTTATTTATAGTTATTATTCTTAAATTTTTAAGTAACCCACTAGGGGCAGTTTTATTTGAAATTCTATTTATATTCAAATTAATTAGTTATATAGTTTAATAGTTGTAGAACTTATACATGTTTTCGCAAATGTGTCTCATTTTTTTCTAGATGTTGGCTGTCCGATAGTTTCTGGACTCTTCAAATCGCTTAATTTCTGACACGCAGCTGCCATTGTCAGCAATAATAGACTCGTAATAATTAAATTTTTGATAATTAAAATCCTCCAATTTCTAGGTTTGCAAACACTTTCGTCCAAGAAAGTTGATTGTATCGATCATTGTACCTTTGTTTGTGGCTGCATAACTTTAGGGACTGATATAGGTGCAACTCGACTGAGTTGTTCTGTGAGGCGGTAAATAATGTCGTAATAGTTTTTTTATCTGATTTTTATTTATTAACTTATCTCCGCTTAATCTCCGTGAGACTTCTATAATTTATCTTAATTAATAATCATTCCTCTGTGGACAAATCTAATATTTGTGTTTTGAGAACATACCCGTATATATATAAATATTATTAATTAATATTATGTCCATTAAATATTATTATATTCAGAATGAAACTATAACAACATCATCGCGAGATGTATGCTTGTATCCTATGTATGTATGTATGTATCCTACACCTAAATTGTAAGAACACAATAACTCACTCACCATTGCCTAGGCTCCATAGACTTGACTTTATTTATAAGTATTGTGAATCTGTCATATTTCACGTAGCCTTGATATTTATTTTATTGAAAATACTGAAAATATGCAGTTCATTGGTTTGAATGTTCTTAATAATTATTTATGACAGCATCAGAGATAATATTAGGAACATTATTAGGAAACGCCGATAAACACTACCAACCTGCCGATAGTCAAGCCTGTTGAAGACCTACAATAATGCTGAAAAATATCAATTTGGATATTGATCTGTTCCATGTCACCAAAGGGGTTCTTGAAATATTTAAAATACTACTATTAGATGCCAATATTTAGGAAACTAGAATGTAATAAAATACAAACGAATTTTTTTACCTGTTATTGATTCTGCATTATTGAAATTGTTAAAACTAATATTTGAAGTGTGCCAATAATAATGTTTATTTCGAAACACATGTTACATGCAAAGTTAATTTAAAATGTACTCCTTAAATAATATGTCATTATATTATTTATATACAAGGCTGGGCTCAATCAGGTCAAAAGAGACATTAAATGAGTGTAATTGGCAATTCTTTAAATGTATCATTCTAAACTTGCTGAGAGATATTAAAACCTTGTTATTTATTTTTCAACCTTGGGTCCAAAAAAGGTGAGAACACGCACGCAGGATACCAAAATTCAACAAGTATGGAACGTTGCACCAGAAAACAAATGCATCTAAAAGGTAAATAATAAATGAAGTAAAAGTAAATATAAGTAAATACTGCTAAGCATAATGTACTTTGGAAACGTAATGAGATACCCTTTGATTTATGAGACACTGCACCCTCTAATGGAGGGTTTTTCAGTAATAATGACATGATTTAAAATGAAATTAACCAGAAACTGTTTAACATACACACAAATCTTTACCTATTTTGAAGTACGATAGATTTTATTATGTTTTAAATAAAGCGTCGTTTAAATGGCCACCTTGGCTTCGTTTACAGGATTTATTTAATTGGACCCAATTTTCGATGACTTTATCAAATAAATGTTGGCCCTAATGTCATGAATGCAGCGCTAGATGTTCAATTCAAGTCATCAAGTACTTATTATTACTTGAATAAACCATTATTTTTAAATAAATCCACAAAAAAGAATCCAAAAGTATTAAATTTACAATCATTATATATTATAAATGTCTCATAGAAACAAATAATTTTTTTATCTGGGAAAATATGTGTGGGAGTCTTTGTAGGGTGTTCATAGGGCTTACGATCTATCGTACGGCTGACTTTACACAATTTTTATCCGTTTTTCAGTCGCCAATTTTACTTGTTATCAATAGTGACATCTATTTTGGATTATGGTAATGACAAAGTTTTCGAATGCAAGTTAAAAATTTATATAACTTCATAATATCACGGGTATAAAATTTTGGATGATTAGCAAAAGCTGTTTATTATGATTATCAAAAGATTATCAAAACGTGAACTCAACCGTGGTGGATTGTCAGAGTAATGTTTATAATTTTTTTTTTAAAGGATAGCCCAGGATTTACGACCTGGTAAGAGCTGGCTTGATTAATAAAATGTATGAAAGGTTTTCAGATTTGGATCGTGTATATAAATTTGTGAACGTTGCATTGTATAGAGTGATCACTTAAGCCAGCTCATACAGGTCGTATCTGCAAACCCCGGAACATTCTATCAAAAGACTTCCGTACATGTTTCCCATATAAATAGCTTCGTCTCTACTTGACTTGATCTCTTGGCAATCAGAGTACCGGGTCACAAATGGACCCCTTGCTCTTCCATCATGGTGTATCAGTGACGGGCTTTCTTTACTTCACCATTAAAAAAATAAAATATGGGGGGGAGTTTCTGCAGAGTTTCTGGGGGGGGGGGGGGGGGGCACGGGGGGTGGGCCCCCCAGGAGGACCATCTTGGGTCTCCTGATTCGTTCTGGTATGGTCTCGTCGTAGCGCGACAGAGTGTTTATGGTGGTGTGAATTGATGCCTGCATAGAAACGCTTGACCATGTCTCTGATATAGTCTTGTATCCTGATCCAACGCGGCGCATTCAGTGTTAGCCGAGGCTTTGTTTTGTAGGATCTGTAGTCTGTTCACGTGTGTGCCTGCAACGTGGCCCCATGTGGGGGCTGTGTATGTCATGATGGGCCGAACTATGGCCTTGTAAAGGAGGACCCTGTTGTCCATGGCCAGTGCGCTATTCCGGCTCATGAGTGGATATATGGTGTGAAGTGCACGTGTCGCAGCTTCAGTTATGTTTTGGATGTGTGTGCGGAAAGTGAGTTTGGAATCGAGGGTGATACCAAGGTATTTGATCTCTTTTCTCCATGGGACGTTTTGGCCAAACATTTTGATGCTAGGCTTTGAATGGATCGTGTCCTGCGTGTATAAAGTGTGGCGGCGCTTTTTGTGGGGTTTATCTCGATACGCCAGGTGCTCACCACTTCTCTATCAAGGAAGCTTGCTTTTGAACTCTGCGAATTGCGAGGGCGGGGTTTGATGATGTGGCCGCGACTCCGGTATCGTCCGCCAATTTTGTTGTGGGGGGGGGGGGGGGGAGCTTCGTCTCTAAGAGACTTCTATCTTTATCTAGATTAATAATATTAATTCTTCACAATAACAGCAGTTTAAAATCTCCACAGAAAAAAATGATGTTAAATTAAAATTGGTACTTCTCGTAGAGACACCAGTCACCAGGAGGGATCTACCACGAGACAGCCTCGAGGCTCGGTTACCAGTGCGGACTGTCTTGCGGTCCGTACAGTACGCAACTAAAACGTCAGATGTCTCAAATGCCTCCGCTTACGAGTATTACTCGAAGTTTTCCATTTAAAGTCAAAAAAAATAAAATATTTCGAACGATACCTTTTTGATATATATACAAAGGATGCCTCATAGTTATGAGGCATCCTTTGTATATATATTTTTTTGCAACTAGTTAGTTGCAAAAAAAAAACTGGTAGATTACTGTGATGATGAGTCGAAAATATTCAAGAAACCATGATCTGTAATTTCAATAGTTATGAAGAAACGCAATATCAAAGTTTGCATTTTTATTGCAAAAAGTTGAACTATCATTAATGTAACTTATATCGATTATGAAAATTTTATTCGCTTCGATACGACACAAATAAAATGTTAAAAACCTTAAACAAAAATTATATTTGGTTTATTATATTATTATTGTATTATTTATTGTATCAAAGAGAATGGATTTTAGATAATCGATATAAGTTATTGTAGTGAAAGTTCCATTTTTTTATAAAGAATGAGTCAAATATATTGGAAAAAAATGCAAACTTTGATATTGCATATATTCATAAATATTGATATTGGATCATGGTTGCTTGAACATTTTTGACATAATTCGATTAGGGCAGAAATCCGTTTGTAAATTTTTCGCTACGAGTTATGGGATACCTGTATATGACATTCATCCGAATTATTAAGCTAAGCGACATCAAAGTTTGCATTTTTATCCAATATTTCTGACTTATCTTTTGTAAAACTTTAGGCTATTATTTAGTAATTTATATCAGATATTAAAAATTCGTTCGCTTTGATACAAGTTAATAAAACGATTAAGACCTTGCAAAATTAAAAAAAAAATGTTATTAGAATGTTTCTGTCATTTATTTGACTATTTATTTATTTATTTAAAGCAAATGAATTTTAAATATTGCGTATAAGTTACTATTGTCCAATGTTTTACAGAAAATAAGTCTGAAATATTTTTAAAAAATGCAAACTTTGATGTCGCTTATTTCCGTAACTGTTGACATTTCACGCAAAGTTTAACAGCCTAAAAGCCAGCGATCTCCAGACTTACGTTATTTTTCAAACCTGAATTATTTTTTGTATATATACACTTTGCTTTTTTAAAAGAAGTTTTGAGTATTATGGCAATTGAGTTCAGAGGATTTTGGCAGATAACAGATAATAGACGTGCAAAAAAAATTTGTAAGTAAATCGTAAAAATATCAAACCTGATTTTTTAACATGCACTCGCGATTAAAATCAAGTGATTTTTTAAAAAAATTTAATGATTTAAATCAATACTTTTTATTGCAACCAAATCAGCCAAAAAGTGTCAAGGAACTTCCCCGGGCAAAAGTTAAGATTTTCACTCTATAAGTATTTAATATATATATAATTTATATATATATATATCCTGATATATATACTATATATATAATATTATCTACTATATTATATATATCTATATATATTATATAATGCAGTAAGTATTAAGTCGATAAACAAGTCATACGGAAAATCGCCCCTACTGATTGGTGGGTAGCAATACATATTATGAAAACATGTATAACTGAAGAAGAATTGGATATAATCAAGGAACTGATAAGGACAGTTGCTTCTTCCGCTATGGTCGAAAGAATATTTTCGGCATTCGATTTGGTGAACAACAAAACAAGAAATAGATTAGGCACCGAGAAGGCGGCTAAATTATTTTTGAAAAAAACTAAATTCAATTTCATTCAAACAGATCACAAAACCAATAAAAACATAACATCTAAGTTATATAAGTAAATAAATAAGTAAATATTAATTTATTTTAGTCTTTTTTATTTTCCTTGTTAATTTTTCATTAAATATGACAAAATGCTCCTGTGTTTTTCAGAAAATGATTGACTTTAAGAAGAACTTGTTGATTTTGCTTAACTTTATAATATTTTTGGTTAAATATGTTAATTAATTTTATTCGTTAAACCTACCTTTGTGTTTAATCAAATAATGTAAGTAGATACGTACAAATAATATAATCAATATTTTTTAATAAAATTATCAATTATTGTATTAAAGAATATACGCAGTATTTATTAGTATGCGGCATTGATTTATTATATACGGACGTATTGTATCGTTAGTGAAATGATTTAATCGTGTATGAAAACTGTGCAGAGTTACAGTGAGACATATATTATGAGATATATAGCATTTCCGGTAAATTTAATGGGACATAACAGATGTCTCATTAATAAAGAGAACTCTACATATTGCGTGTAGAAAAAATATATAAACTATAATATAATATATAGATATAATGAATTCTTAATGTATAAATAATTGTTCATCGATCTATCTGCAGCATTAATAAAGGATTTCTATGAATATTTGAAGAGCGTGAGGTTAGAAAATATATGAGGCAAGTTTTGAAAGCAAAGGACTAATCTATAATCCTGGAAGAGAATCTTGACCCTTAATTAAACCGAGATTAGATGTAGGATAGAGGCAGATCGTGTAAAATTCATTAAAATGAAATGCATTTTTTGTGACGATAACCGGAATCGAAAACTAAAAAGTATGGTGAGATGCTTTGTTTGGTCAGTGCTTTTGTACGGAGTTGAATCATGGACCATGAACCGACTTGAAGCATTTGAAATATTGTTCCACCGTTGAATGTTGCGCATACCGTGGACAGGTATGGCTAGCACTCAGATGCGCATCAGAGAGGCAGAACTGATAGAGTTGTTGACAAATATGAAAGTTCGAAAGGTCTACTTGGGTATACTTGGGTCATGTGCTTGGGAAAAAGTACAATCTTTTGCATTTGATCTTCAAGAGCAAGATCGAGGGAAAACGGGGAGCTGACAGGAAGCAGATCTGAAGGCTCCATATATACCAGATTGGATAGGGACAAGGACAGTGGAAGAGTTGTTTCGAGGTGCAAGAGATAAGGAGATGTACTTTCAAGTGAGAGTCAACGTTAAGGGGATCTGACGTGATACTAGGAGAAGAAGAATAATCAAAAATATTAAATAGGTCAGACAAAGATCAAGATAGAAAATATAGTAAGGGAAAGTAGGGTAGAAATGGATGTGGTGAGGTGAGGATAGGGCTGTATCTAAGAAGTAATGTGTGTACGAGTGGATTGCGTATGCATAAATGTTCGGTTCGATGAGTCTACTCGATGAAAACACTGAAATGTGTGATACATATTTTAAATGATATGATGTTAATATAAAATAGATCAGTGTCGTTGAGGTGATAATTAAAATGATTATACGAGACTATAAAATACGGCTTTAACAATTACGTGCTGACATTTCTATCAAATTTAGACAAAATAAAACAACTACAAATAATTGTATTAAAAACTATCGCAAATAAAATATATAAAGAAGCAAGTAAATACCGTCCTGAAAACCTGTTCAAAATGTGTTAAATCTTACCGATACAAAAACAACTTCATTACAAACCGACACTGGAAGAATACCGACAGATTCGAAACACTAATACAAAATAAATACACGACACGACAAAAAAGGAATCAAAAACTAGAAATAAAAAAAATTACGAATTCAGGACAAAATACTATGTGATCTCAAAACTATTTAACAAACTAAGATACAGACAAAAATTAAAGAAGAATTATTGAAGAAATATTACAGTGACCTGTAAAAAAGAGCGAAAAAATAATTAGTATTATTTTAATATTGTATATTAAATTATACTTAAGAAATGCAGTCTTAAGAATAGTACATAATAATCAACTAATAAATAACGAACAACTTTTTTCTCAAGACTGGGCATTGTGATTCGATCGATGTGGGGTATAAAAGCAAAGGTAGCAATATCCAAAAAAATGCAGTCATTGGAGATTTATAAATTATAATGTACTTAATTCGAGATTTTATATTAGCTTATAAATTTTACGGAAACATGATTTTGAACATAAAATCTAGAATTCAGCACATTTTAAATTAGTAATCCTCGGTGACTACATTCAAAAAACTTTTTTATTTTTGTGGATATTGCTGCCTTGCTTTTATACCCGTCAAATGTTAATTAATAAATATTTAACTTATGCTCTTGTAGAGTGGAGATGTTCCGGAGACTAACACGTTTCAGTAGTTAATTCTAGGCCCTTGGAATATTAAAAAATATATAAAAAAGATTGCAAAGAATTTGTGGTATGGTCCATTGAAAATAAATAGGAGCAAGCTGATTTATAATGTATCTAAATATAAAATTTAGTAAATACAAAGAATATGTTACAAATTGATTACTCGCGGCCTTAATAAAACCGATCAATGACAACGTGTTATGCCGAGCTGTTCGTATCTCGTTTTTATAAGCATATTATAAAATATTCCTGCTTGACTTTCATGTCGTTATATAATTACACGTTGGAAGTTCAAGTTGATTGAATAATTGTACCGGAATAAAGCTGTAGCAAATCTGTGTTCTACGCGTGGGTCACAGGCAGAACCTCTGATTCCCGGATGTTTTGGAATATTCTAGATTTAAGGCTTTCTGAATATCAATACAAATAAAACACTGTGTATAAAACAACTATTTAATGAATTATCATCATTTTACAAAAATTATTGAATAATAATTTTAAATATTGAGAAATAGGTCAGCATTGAAGATGAGGACGAAACAGCTTAATTAAATTAAATTATTAATATTAATTATAATATAATTAATTAATACTTATAATTATAATTAATACATTTTTTAAAAAAAAGACAAAATATCATGCTACAGGAATCCATGGCTAATTATTGAGATGGATAGAATCTTACATTTCTCATCGAACTCAAGTGGTGACCGTAAATGGATATGATTCATCACCGGTTTCTATCACCGCCCAGGAGTTTCTCAAAGTTCTCACCTTGGTTCCTTGTTCTTTCTTATCTTCATAAACGACTTGCCGAACATATTAAGAAATAAATGTCTTTTATACGCCTATGATTTAAAAATTTATTCCACCATTCATAGACTGGAATATATTCATCTCCTACAAGAGATCTGGACGAACTATTAAATTGGTGTAAAGTAAATAAAATGTCACTTAATGCTAAGAAATGTTCCTGTATTAGTTACACTAAAAATATTTAAAAAATAGAATTTGTTTATAAATTGGATGAAGGAACCCGGAGTTCTTTGGAATAAGCCAGCACATTAATAATGTTGGTTACTTTTCTCCAATCACAAGGTTGTGTCGCACGTATAATATGTATTGTGTTGAACCTAACATTGATGCCGATATTCTTGCAGATACCTTAACATCGTTCAAAAACTCACTCATATACAACACCTGAACCTATAGATCCATTAAATCAATTATTTATTTAAAAAATATTGATTATTTTATTTGTATATATCTACTTTTATGTGAGTTTTTTTTCACCAACATGTTTCAGAAATTATCCTTCCATCATCAGGGTGCTGTATACTTGACAAAAAATTCGAATGAAATGTCTTTTGTTGCTTGTTTTTCCAAATTATTTGAAAAATTATTTAAAAAAAATATTATTACTGAAGTTCTTGATAACTCGCAATTATTGGAAAAAAATTTAGAATTGGGCTAATAGTCAAATTCAATTGATTATTTAATAATATTTTGTTTACTATTATTACTAGTAATCAAGAACGTCAGTAATAATATTTAAAAAAAATATTTTTCAAATAATTTGAAAAAACAAGGAACAAAAGACATGTCATTCCAATTTTTTGACAAGTATACAGCACCCTGATGATGGAATGGTAATTTCTGAAACATGTTGGTGAAAAAAAAACTCACATAAAAGTAGATATATAATCAATATTTTTTAAAAATGTCAATCTACAATGTTGCTCAATCAATTGAAAAAATATTTATTTATTTACATATTCTTATATGATCGCGCTACATTCAATATATAATACTAAATATATAATACAAATACATATATATACAAATAAAATAATCAATACATTTTAAAAATGTCAATCTACAATGTTGCTCAATCAACTGAAAAAATATTTATTTATTTACATATTATTATATGATCGCACTACATTCAATGTATAATACTAAATATATAATACACATAAATATACATGTAAAATATACTTAAATGTAATAATACATGTTACTAGAGCGTGCAGAAGACACTTGTAATTGGGATAATGAGCATAGTCTTCATTTATAATGTTTTATTATTAGAGTATCATGTACCTATTATCCTGTTAGTGTCTCTAATAAATATATATTAAAAAATGTATTTAATATTTTCACTTTCTTTTATTCTTACATTAAGAAGAAATATTGAAAAATAGTTTTATAAGGTTTAATGAGGATTTCGAAATCTTTCTAGTCTCAATTAAGAGTATTTTCTTGGAACTTATCCGCCGAGTAAATTGAGTATCAGTTTTTTTTATCACGAGGACCAGTAGTGGACGTCAAAAATACGATACATTTATTGTTTTTCCTTTGGTTTTGACTTGACTATCCAAGTAAACTCATTTGAATATCAACATCGTAATTAATTTTATTAGTTATTTCTCATTATAGGAGCAAATAATGATATACAATATTGCATAGGCATCCTCGAAACATAATTTAATAGTCACGGAACTACATATATGCATGGTATGCTGTATACAAAATACTTTTATTTTATACTCCCTGTGACCCGTCAAAAATGACATACTTTGGTCGGGTTCCAATGAATCATTATACAACATTTGGGTAAGATCTATCAAACAGTGTAGATTTGTATAAAAAATACATCGTGGGGATGGTGAGGTAAAGGGGAGGGAGGAATTTCATCTATATGACCCGCTTGGTCCTAAATAATACGTGATTATTGAAAAAAAAATTAAAAACATAAATTAGAAATTATAAAAAATATATTTAAGAGAATATATAAAAAATAAATATAGACATATATTACAAAAAGTTAAGGACGTGTGTTAAAAAAAGTTACGGACGGGTAAACGAAATTATTATTATGGGATCATGTATCGTTTATCTTTAAAAGATCAACTTAAATCGAGTACATACAATCAGATCTTTCAAAGTTATGTATAACGTATTGCGGAGGGGTGAGTTCCCATTTTTGCAGCCGTCGTAAGATCGAGGGTGGCAAGAATGAGGGAAAGGATAAGCAGCTCCGGAAATATCCTCATCCTAGAAGCTTATACTCCTTATCTTAGTCCATCATACAACATCGATGCATATTAGAGAAAGAAACCGGCCCTTCATAATCGACATGCCACAGCTCGCTAAAGGTATTATTCTGATATATCTATGTTAATATTACTATAGTTATTTTATTATTCGGTTCGCACCACATTTTTTTAATATATCATATGAACTTGCTTTAATTTTTTTGTTTATATACTTATCACTTTATAAGGTGAATGTAATGCTGGCTGTAGTGTGGTAGATAACTAGATAGAATAAAGAAACCTTTGGTACTTTGGTCGTGTAGAACGTATGAGCGAAGCAAGGATGGCTTAGAAAATATATGGGGCGACTGTTGATGGCAATAGGTATAGAGGGCGTACGCGAAGGACCTGACACGATAAAATACTATAGGAGGATGGCCTGTTAAAAGTTGAAAGCCTGTTAAAAGCCTCAACAACCGTAGAGCGTGCATGAGAAGATGTATGTATGTAGCCGAAGCAAAAGTGTGCCAAGATAGAAGAAGAATATGGCGTTCTATCCTCTCTGCCTTCCCTGTTAGTTGGTTAGTTAGGATGTAGGTACCTGCTTGTAATAACTTTTATATATAAACCATATCTCTTGGTATATCTTATTTATCGCTTGTATTATAGTTCAATATTTGTACTTACATAGAATAAGTGGTACTGCGCTAACCTCCCCACATACTGGAATAAATACTTAAATACAAAAAGTATGTTTATGGGTACTTAGTACAATATTTAGTCATCACACTTTTACGCGCGTATTTTTCTGAGCTTTGTTAGGGTGTTGTTAGGGTGTTTCATTATTATAATAAATTTGTAAACCATTCAAATATCATCAGTTCATTGAAACTGCATAAAATTGATAACATAAATCAAGTTTGGGAAATAATTATTCTTGGCAGCGGTCACCGCCATGGAAAATAATAATAGACTTCATTATTATTATTATTGTGCACAGAATAAAAAACTGATATAATCCATTAATAATGCTAAATCGCCACAAAGTAAACGAATTCGATTAATGGTGCAATTAAACGTCGACCGGTACGTGGATTCATTACCATTTTCAATGTCCTGGAACACAGTGGCGTACTAAAATGCATGAAAGAATAAAACATTAATTTAAATGAAATATTTTTTTAAGAACATGATTCTTTGAAAACTCTTAACACTTAGAAAGACAGAAGAAATTCAAATCATTTGTTATTGATATTCCTTTTTAAAATAAACACTCTAGCCCTGTTACTAGCCTGGATGATACAGATTTGCATCAGAATAACGAATCCATGACCGTCTCATTTGCTTTCCTTGACTTTCCTTGATTCTAGCTAGTGAACGTGACCACATTGGATTTGCTGGGTCCGAACAATTCGAGTTATTTAATAACTAATTCTGTCAGTGAGGGCTCAAATATTGATTAATTCATAAAAAAATAGTAAACAAGTACTTACAGGGGTCTTTGTATAAAAGTTACAAAGTACCTTTCTCAGCGCGTCTTTTGGTTATACTTTCGACTATATTGGTAAATATATATTTATATTAATTAATTTATAAGCATTTCAATAGGGCCGCTAGAAGGAATTTCTTTATTAAGCTTCTCAGGCGCGCATATGTCGAATTACGAGTAGGTATATACCTACTCACCAAAAAGTTTCAGATTGATCCGATAGCTGTAGCGGCTGTAATTCGAGTTTAATTAAAATGGCCTTTATTGACCTAGTAGCTCGGGCGCGGTTGCCCGGCGCCGAGGTGGGTGACGTCACACCTCGCAATCGCCGCTCGTATGGAGAGCACTTCCAAGGCCCTTTTCAGGGCTATCAAATTGGTTGTTCTCAAACCATTATAGATGCTTCTCGTTCATAAAAAGGCTGGTTGGAAATATTCGGAAATATTTTAAATCTTTATTATCACAGAAAGTCGCGTTTAGCGGCTAGAAAACACACGAATTTTATTCAATTTCCTTGTATTTTAAGGAATTTTATGACTTTGTCATCAAGTATTTGTCTCGATTAGTAGTATGTTTTAGGAATTTATTTCTTCGCCAATGCTCCCGTGGCCTAAATAATATATTTAAAGAATTAAAACATTATTATTATTTTCGTGTTTCCAATTTCAATAGTAAAATCTCTTCAGTTTCCGGCCCGCTTGCGGTGGAACCACCATCACCACGTCATGTTAGATTCGGTTATTTTGTCTAGCATATCGGTCTCGCCTTTGGCAGATAAGTCTTTGACGTTATCGTCAAACTTCCCGCGTTCTATGGGGACCGTTCGCTGTCAGGGCGACATGATATTCTCTCGCAGTGGAAAGGCCGCCATGCTGACTACCCAGTGAATGTCTGGACGATGGATCTCGAGCAGGTCTAGGTCGGTTCTAGTGATTTCGTAATCACGTCAGGTCGCACTCATATCATGGCGCGTCCGGTGTGCAAGTGATGTGCATCATAGGGAAGTCCGCAAAAGTCGGACGCTCCACTGGCGGTAATCGCATAGAGCTATGGTTTCGGTCTCTTCTGCAAAGGCCCTTCTCAGGGTCATCATTTAATTCTGTCCGTTACAATATATTTTTTCCCAAAGAAATCCTACAGACAAATCGTTACTTCCTTTTTTAGACACATTTGAATAGAATTTTTTTTGTGAGTTTGACCAAGATTTCCGTCTTCGTTAGGTGGTAAATAATTTCATTAAAGTTCATTTTATTATTGAAGAACTTAGTAGGTACACATATTAAACTTTTAAGATCTTAAGATTTTACAATAAAAGATTCTTATAGTTGTTTAATCATACAAATGCTAATATAACTATAGCACGTGAAGTTATCCGTTTAATTTCAAATAAAATATATATTTAAGCGAGGCTATGTACCTACTAAAATTGTTGAAAATAAACATAGGCGGCACGCAATGGCGCGCAGTCAACCGTGTCACTCAATCCTGGATATCATTATTCTTATGTTAATGTACGCAATTCGGGTTATGTCTCTGGAGTATTCAACCACATATTATTTTGTAACAAAGTGTAAGGTAGAAGAGCCTAGAACATTCCACATGTTTCTAGTTACCTCTAGAATGAATCTTTGAATGAATTGTACTATATAAGGAGTCACGCGACGCGGGCTCGAGAAATTCAGTTTACTACCGAGCAAATCAGTGTGGTAAGTGCTTTATGATATTACAACACGCGTTATTAGTAAGTGACCAGCGCAAGTGACTAAAGAGAAAACCGGGGCGATTTGTCTCTACGAGAAAACGTCTAGGAATAGAAATAGCGTCAATTATTGCGAATTAAGTACAGTTAATAAATGTGTGTGAAATATTCGGAAGATACTTAGGGAATACACAATTAAGAACAATACTAAAATTCAACTCATGTCCAGGATTTTCTTTGGTAATAAATTAAACTAAATCAATTTATAGTATTTTCATCTGCCACTCAAAGCCACGTTTTATTTTATATTTTATATTTTAAAATATAAAATCTAATATATATATTTTATATATATATTATATTTTAAAATTATTTTATATTTTAAATTTTAAATTATATTTTAAAATTTTTCTTTGTTTTTACTTTGTGTGATGTAATTACTATACTAGTTTTAGATTTAACCCACACACTATTTACTCCCCATCTGACATTGCCAATTTACCACGCCACTGATTTTTAATAAAATTAGTACACCTTGAGTAATAGTAGTATTGAAGTCATTCATCAATATTAATGCACCTTATTTATTGATAATTATAAGCTTGCATAATTTTGTATATAATATTGCCCTAAATAATGTTTTCCGCGTTAATAAATATAATAAGCAATTATTCCGGATATTCGGATAGATAACGTGAAAATGAAAGAATAATATAAAATAGAGAATGAATCAAAAAAATATAAGAAAATTTTCTAGCTAAATAAACTCCAAGTAATTTTTTTTCACCTAAAGGATGGTTTCAAACTTTAATACAAGAATCACATAGGAACAAAGAGATTGAAAAGAGAAAAAGTAGATTTTTTACTTAGAATGCGCGTGATTACGTAACGAATCCCGTTTTTGTTCCTCGTAGCTGCTCTTAATTTACAAAATCAATAACCGAATGCCACAAATGATATATGTGTAGGTAACAACCATGAATCAAATTGTTTACACAATTCTAATTATCTCCATCGAGGCAGTGTGTCAATGTCGAATAATTTAAATTATATTCTCAGCTGTCCGATAAAAACATTAAGATAAAGTATAAACAAAATATTAACCCGATTTGTGTAATCCAATGTATATACGTAACTAAATACTTACATATTTTTAACTAAATTAATTAAATGATTTAAGTATTAAATGTAAATCTGGTCAACGCATTAACATATGTAATTTGACTTAATTGTTAGTCTTATAAAGCTGTAATTGTGTATTTGTACTGCGGTGATGTTATGAAATGTAAAATGAAAATGAATTCTCTGAAAGTTTTAATTAGTCGTTCCCTAGTTTTGGAAAATATTTGTGTCGCAGATAAGATAAGATTTGACGACTGACTTGCTAAGACCATGTTCATAAATCATAGTAATATTGGATTTACTCTTCAAAGAAACAAACTTATCCTACAAAAGTCAAAATATATATTTTTGTATTGTAATTTATTGGATAATACTGTGACCAAAGGGCTCGAAGAGCAATATTACCGAGAAATTACATTACCAATAAATCAAGAAATGAATAACGATCCATCGGCAATCTGTTTACAATTGGAAGATAATTATGGACGCATTAAAAGGTGACTATTACGGCATTATTGTATTAATCAAAATAAAACAGTCTATTTTTATTTAAATAAAATATTACATACATTATTTATTGTACATTTTTTTTTACAATAAATACAAAAGTTGTTTAAAATTCTCTTTCATAATTAATGATTAATAATTATCAGAAATGAAAACAGAAATAATGAATAATTCTCATTCAAACCCCCTTTTACATAATATGTTCAACATACCTTTTTTATGCTGGAAATAATTTTAGTGCAGATTGCTCCTGATAAAGAAAAAACTCTTTATTTTAAGTTGAATTGTTGTAAAATAATTAAAAGATCATTGTCAATATTTTTCTAGAATTTATTCTTTATATCTTTTTTTTCTACTTTTGCTGTCGTTATATGTTGCTAGTTAGTTGCTTGAGAAAAAAACAAACCATAAAACAAGGACTCTTTAATCTTTTCTGCTGCAAATATGGTCTCGTAATATTATCATAGTTTAAAATTAAAACTAAATTAATAAGTACAAATTTTCAATTAACCATCATTTTGGTATTTATAAATACATTTACTGGTAATTCGTTAGCGAAGTATATCCCTACATCCTACTAGTTGTATCGTTGATGGAGTATCTCTATAGTTACTAATCATTATATAATAAAGGTCTATATTAGTTTATACAAATTATAAATATGTAGGTATTCAAAATAACGATAGTGATTCTAAGCGTGATAAACCTTGTATATCCATTCTGAAAATGTGTAATTATTTTAAAATGGCTTATTGAAATTATTAAAATCAAATTTAAAATACCTGATTTTAAAATCTTAGCCAATGATTACGACCTTCGTGAACTTCTACCCTCTTGACTTTACTCTTTTTCGCTTTTTTCCGCGTTACGAATTTTTGAGTGCCAACACCATATGGATAATATTGTGTTAAAATTAATACAAGGACACGCTAAAAGTATATTTACATATACTTTTAGCGTATTTTATTATTATTTATTATAGCTTATTATTATTATTATTATTATTATTATATATTATATATTATAGCATATGAAAATTATATTACGAGAATCCCACGAACCTAAGTTACGGTACACTTCGTTATACGTTTTGGTAAAAATACATTTATTATTTACAGTTCACAATATATAAACTTTAACTATAATTTCCGTTTTCAAGATCCTTTATATATCTCTATATATATATCTATCTATATAATATTTACAATCGAAATAATAAATGAATAAAAGCGAACCTACACAAATCTCAATAATAAAACGGAAATTTAAAATGCTGGAAACCTGGATTCGAAACCATCGACTGACCTCTGTGGTTTCGCGCACGCGTTAACCAATTTCACTATCCCACCGACTTAACAAGTCGTCCACCTATTTGATATTTATATTTTTCTCTTTGAATTATTTATTCACTTACTCTTCTTTTTATTCCATTTTTTAATATTCGGGAAGTAATCGACTGTTAATAATATATATAATATAGATATAATATAATACATATCTCGAGATCTCTATATATCTCTCAGTATATCTCTCTCTCTTCTTATATTATCTATATAAAGAGCAGTTCAATAAACCGGCAATAATTTACTACTTATTCCCCCTTCTACTATTTAATTTTGCTCTTAGCTGAATTCAATTTCAAGAAATAATATATTGTCTTAAGTGTGTATAAAAATATATTCGGTTAGATATTATATAAATTAATTATGACACATTCTTGTGTATTATTATAGATATTATTATAAAATAAGATGATTGTTCAGTTTATTAATTAATATATGATTGATACTATTTTATAAAATATATGTAATTAATTACGATACAATTATGGAAATTTGTATTGTCAAATAACTGTTCTGTTGGGTAAAACACATCGCTGGAATACATACGCAAGTTTAAATTTAAAATATATGTTAAATAATTGTAAATTTTTTTTTTTTATCGTTAACACTTCTCCAACTAATAATTCCTCGTATGAAGAGATTAGAAGTAAAAACATCACTATCCAATGGATGAAATTTAAATAAATGTTTTGTCACTTATTTTTTGGCCAGAGAGGAGATTTAAAATTTTATATGCATTTGATTGCTTGTTAACACACAGACACGCTTTCAAAATCAGATATCAATTGTGAAACTGACCAGATATAATATTTTCGTCGTATGGAGTAGCGTAAATGTTTCTAATCCCCTAATATAATAGATGATGGGTGAAATATATAATAGGATAAGTATTTGAAATATATATTTTTAATGCGAACAAGGCATACGTGTCACATCAATATTTTTACTATTTTCAAACCAAGCTAAACGCTTGTGCTATGGAAATAGGACTAACTTGCTAGTCTGGAGTTAGGTTCGAACTCGCGACCTTTGGATCACGAGGCGAGCGTCCTAACCACAAGACCATCAAGCTTCTTTTTTTTAACTGGATGTTTCATAGCTAATAGCAAAAACTTCATTTAATTTTGAATAGAAAGCATTCTTTACACTCCGTAACTGTCGATATTTCACCCAAATTGTAAATGATATTTTGTATTCAAAATTGAATGAAGAAAACGAAGTTTTTGAAAGATCTTCAGAACTCTAGGAGTCCATCTTGTAGCACTTTTTCTATAAGCTGTGGTCATGGTCTTTGAAGGCAAGATGAATTGATGCTTCTGAGGTGTTTATGTACAGCTTCCATTTTATTGTCTGCCAACCATTTCCCTAAGACGCGCCATCAACTTTTAAATTTATTGTGAGAAGAGAAAATACATAGTTAAAAGAAAGTTGCTGTGGTGTGTCTCATCGAAAGACGAAGAGGGAGATCCCCGTTAGGGGGATGAAGAGAGAGGTCAGTTGGTAAATGGATTAAACTTCTCTTGTGATAGTACCATGAACTGCGCAAGCTCCTAAGCACAAAATAGAGGCAAATTCTACTGAATTAATTTCTGTTTGCTTTGATGAGAGCGTTAACATAACTAGATGAGCTATTTTTGTTCGTTATTATATTGGGAAAAAATCAAAGAAAAATTTGTCAGTTCACATCACTAGCAACAAATTTTAAAATACGATGACCAAAATGTCTGAGGTCTCTGTTGAACTAGACTGCAAAGTTATAAAACATTTACGCTACTTGTTTAAGTATGCGTAAAATTTTTATGATAAATATGTATAAAATATGCATATTCTGTTAAATATTCGTATTTCTAACACTAAAACGAAAATATTGGCTTTAATTAAGTATTTGGACACTGAAATGTGATTTTTTTTTAGATAAGTTTTTAAAAAAAATTTGTATTTATTGTTTGTATATAATATTCATAACTCCAAAATTGAAAAAGAATTGACATACTTATATAAAATCGGTCGAGAAATGATTCTCATAATAATGCAAATCAATGAAAATAAACCTGATCTTCTAGAATGTTCATACTGCGAATTATAATACGATACATAAATTATATTCCGATCATTATATATATGTACTCTATTGATTACTTTTTTATCATAATAGACTTATTTCATAAAAACGTATAAATCAAAGTAAACATAAAAAGCTGAGTCATGTCGTTAATTGAAAAAATGTAAATAATTTTATAACTTGCAATTATCTCATCTGTGTACACATTAATTCTTCCTTAACAAAAAAAAGTAATTTCTCTAAGACCACCAATTATTGTAAAGACGTTTTTTTTAAATCCAAAGTCTATGCAACTTTGTCTTCCGAAATTGTTGATTGACTCAATAAAACTATAAATGTTATATTTCATTTAATGTTTTTTATCTCATTCTTTTGCCCTTTCTGCAGGTTTCCAAGATTCATCTCCCTTTCCTTCCTTCTTCTTCACAGTCTTTCAGTATAGTAACCAAGTATCTAACTGCAGTGTACTGGTGACATATTAGGAAATTTCTCAGTAATTATATGTGGGATGTGGTGTGTTATGTGCACGCATTTAGTTATTATTTTGTTATACTTTTTTCTTTGTCTACTTAGTTACTTACCACCACACCATTTCTCCGCGGGGGTAGGCAGAGAGGATAGAGCGACGCACTCTTCGGTCTTGATACACAACACGTGCCTCATCTACATTAATACATCTTCGCATACAAGCTCGACGATTGTTAAGGCTCCTAACGGGACCATCCTCCAGTATCTGGTTAGTCTGGTCATGCTATTTCTTCTCCGGCCATCCTCTATTTCTGGTGCCGTCAACACTTACGTTATGCATCTTCTTGCCATACTTTCCTCGTCCATTCGCTCAACATGCCCAAGTACAAAAAGGGTCGCCCATCTGAGCGACCCTTTTTATTTTACTTAACATTCTTTCCTTTTAACATCTTCATTCTATACTCTGTCATAAATGGTTTTATTATCATGTTATCCCATCTCTACCGCATTCAGTCTACTTTCGTTCCTCTTCTGTCTTTCTGTTGGCATCAGAATTCCGTTGTGTACCGCTAGTCTTACCTCGATAGATTGATATTTCTATGAGAATTTGTTATCTATAATTATTATTCTGTGTCTAAACATTATTTTAATTAAAATAATTCTGTATCTAAACATTATTTTATATTATATATTATGTAATGTAATGCTGACACTGTCTGGATATAGGTTTAGCCTAGTGAGATGAGCAACTAAAATTAAAAAAAAAAACTAGCGAGCCTTATAGTAGTCGCATATGATGTGTAACATCTGACATCTCATAATTAAAAATATCAATTGAGCAGCAACAGAAATTAACATCAAAATTTAAAAAAAGCTAATAATGCCTATATATAATTAGTAAATACAAGTAAAGAAAATGTGCATTTATTTATTGTTGAATTTTGCCGCACTAGGTAGGTACCGTATGTGTTTGGTCAATTATATTTTTATTTTATTTTTATAGATGGAGGTAGTGAGCCGCTGTATAAAAACTTTTAATAAATATTTAAAAATATTTACATAAACTACATGAATCATTAAGGGTAGTTATTGTTTACATTAATGTAAAAAAATAAGTATTTATTGGATAGTTTCAAAGATATAAGCCAAAATATATCAAAGTTACAACATCCACACGCTTGATACAGCCTAGTAACATATATACAAAATCAGAAGCATTGGCTGGTCGTGTGCATCTTATAAACCATGATTTTTTGAACATAAACCTGTTACGCATTTCCGTCCTTTATCACGAAATCACAAAAAAATCCCAAAAACATACCTATAATTACCACCGGATATTAGAAAATATTATTCAATACCCCTTCCATAAACATCACAATTAATTAAGTCTTAGATACAGTGTGATCTAATTTTTGGATCAGAGATGATATAAACCTGGATTTTTTATGAATGGTTTTTGTGTTTAGTTTGTAGAACTCCATGTTTAATGAAATTTAAAAGAAATTAATTTTTTGTTAATATTTTATTAAGTTCTGCAGGTAGAGGTGTTGGCGTGTTATTTACATACAGAAAGAATGAATTTACTTGAACACCTTGAAATTAATAAACGCACAAATGATCCAAATATATAACGCTATTAAATTGTCAACAAAAAATTACCTTCTCTCCACTTCTTCGTATATTTAAGGAACCTAAAATCAAGTCCATAAATAAAAAAAGTCCATAGAAACAGGGAATTTCGATAATTAAGGAAGGAGAAGGTTTTAGAAAATTCCCGAAAGTTATGTAAGGTTCTAAACTGAGTGGCGGAATGTGTCGGTATGTCTAGAAGGTTCCTGTACATTTGATAAATTTCTTGAAAGTTCTGGGTTCGCGAAAGTTCTATGACGATCCAAACAGTGTACTAAAAATCTACGCGTGCGAAGCCGCGCGGGCACAGCTAGTATTTATTAAAATTTAATTTATTTTAAATTTCTTTAATAAAATCGACCTGGATTTGTCATTAGGGAAAAATGTCATCAGCTGTTTTATATGTAACAAATGTGCATTCATCAAAAACCATGGTACATGAGCAATTGATATGAACATATAAACCAGTTACTTGGACGATTTTAAAAACTGTACACTTTTTCGTGTCGATTAACTGGTTAGATTAGATTAAAATTAAAAAAATATCAAACTACATAATTTTTGCAGAATATTGGTGAAGCAGTTAGCCCCAACTATAACAAGACATGTGGTTTTACAAATTTTGTGACCCCGTACTTTGGACCACTGTTCGTGATCTGACATTTCAATATTCATCTAGGCTACAGTGAGGATTGGAAGGGATCGAGACAGTAGTGTGAACAAAAAAGCAGTATTTACTTTAAAACATTTGATTAACATACATATTATATTTACGATGGTATTTATATATATAAGATACTCGATTAATTAGTTAGGCGGATAGTCGGAATGCGCATGCAATAAGGGCAGCCCGCTACGTGGTAACATGTTTTGAGTTGAGTTTTTATCCGACAGGTGTCACACTGTGTTTAGCTAAACTATATTGTATACCTATTTATGAAATTAATAATTTTTTTGTAAACGGTATAGGTTACCGTAATGATAGTCCAACGTTTTACAAAAAAAGTCAGAAATATATGTCGCATACCCCCATAACTATTGATATTAGGTCATGGTTGCTTGAACATTTTCGAATCATAATCAAGGCAGCAATATAGTCTGGAGAGATTATTAATGTTTTCCAAATAACTCTACATAGAACTTTCAAAAAATTTGATAATGTGTGGAAGCCAGATCATATAGGTTGTAAGTTCTGAGCCGTCATATAAGAGACTTTCATCCGCTTTTCTCATATATAAATTAGCTTCGTCTCTGTGGGACTTCTATAATTTATCGTGAGTTAATTGAAATAAAATAGATTCATTTTTATTTACTGATATAGGTATACATACAAATTTACAGCGTCTGCACACTACAAAAACAAATTATTAATGAGTGCAATGCAGTATATATAACAATAAATAAATAAAAAAATAAAAAATTAAATTAAACAAAGAATGTATATAAAAATTGTGATCGGGAGCTACCACACCATCTGGCCGTAAAGACAGCAACTATTTCAGCCAATCAGATTCAAGACCAGTAAGCTATAGCGACGACCATTATGTCGAAGGTCGTTTTAGCTTCTATAAGTATATTCCCGTAACCCGAAGATATACCAAATTAAACTCAACCTCAACTAAGTGAATATCACTTAACATCCACTGTTGACCTGTTCTTATTTACTCTTTAATATAGGAGATCATACACAATAAATATGGAAGAATTCTGCCAGTCGGGTATCTTCCTTAAATCACAACCAACACATAGAGGAAGAATAAAACAAAATATACAATTAAATACAGCACATGTAAAATGCTATAGTTAAGCGTATAGCATCGAAAAGATTATACTTATATATACGCACTTATATTAATGCATATACCAGATATATTAATGCATACACGTAGATATATAAACTATTTATAGTTAATTCATTGCTATTTTCATGACCTGGGTTTATAAAGTATATCTGAGAAATCGTGAGTCAGGATTTCATTACGTAATATATTCATGCATCTGTTTTACGATATTTTATATCAATTGCTTTTATTATCATCACATCATAAAAATCGCATCACAGCGTCACGCCATAAAAACGCTTTGCTGTTAGAACTTAAAAATAGATTAAAGTAAAAAAAATCTATTGAATGATTTTTTTGTGAATCACTGTTAATTCCACACTAAGTAATAAATCATAGTCAGAACAACAAGGCAACGAGTGAAAAATTTCACATCGGTACCGAGAGTAACAACGATATTCCATCATAGTTTTCATTTGATCATTACTCCAAAACCATGCAATACACGTAACACTAGTTCGAAACCGTTAACTAAAAGAATAATAATTCAAAAAGCACCCACCATCTGATTAGTCGAAAGCAACGGTGTCTAATATTCCTAGTTAAATTAAATACAAAACTCAAACACTTCAAAAACATTAATTATATTATTAATTTATAAATTCATACAAATATGACTTGAATCACTTAACGGCACAAAAATGACTTTAATTTTTAATGAATATTTTATAAGAAAATAATATGGCTCAGCTCACATTTAAAATATTGTTAAAAAAAATTAAAGATTAATGAAATCCCTATAAATAAAACTAAAATTCTATGAGGTCACATAGGCAAGGCTTCCTCAGTAAGGCTTAGTAAACAGAGCTCTCGAATTTCTGGTACACATTTGGTTTGTGTGAGTCTTAAAAATAATCACAACTCAAAGTCGAACAACACAATTTTTTACCAGATTTTTTGTCTTCGTTTAGTTATTAATAGTTGATTACTTTCTCATAAAATAATGAACACAACAGTAATACATTACGTCATTCATTTAATACTGAGGCAAAGTTAAATTAGTGTATGTCTTCATTTGAACAATTTAAATGAAATTTCAGTAGAATTATGTAATTTTATTTTAATTAAAATTTGCATACTGTAACTATTTATTTCAAACTTTAGTAAGTAATGTCCTACCTTTTTCAAAACGCTCAAACTTGAATCCCGACGGAATATATCAGATTTTGTTGTGTTACATAAGACTTTCAGTGAAGCTATTGATTCTCTTTCTACATTTGACATAAATCTCCCCTTTAAACCCCGTACATGAAACCCGAAGTTCTTTAGAATAAGTCAGCATTATTTTTCTTCCATAACAATATGTATTGTGCTGACCTTAACAATAATGCTGATATTCTTGCAGATATCCTATCATCATTCAAAAAGTCACACCTACACAACATCCATTTACTTGACAATAACCTGAACCCGTAGAACACATTAAACCAATTATTTATTTACATATTCTTATATTCATACTACATTGATTCTAAATATACGTATGCATGTGGCTAGAGCAGGCCAAAGACACTTGTAATTGGGATAGTGGTCTGAGTTTTTAATAATAATGTATTTTTTATGTAATTTGTACCCAGTATTCCGTTAGGGTCTCGTTAAAAAAATAATAAAAAAACTAGTTGAGTTTATACATTTAAGTAACCGGTTTCGGAAACAATTATTTTCTACATCAGGGTCATAAAAATCTAATGCAAAACGTAACATTATTTCTTTTATTTCTATACTAGCAAATACCTTTGTGGTAAAATTATTATTATTAACAATTTGTTTATTTTTGTTAATTAAACTTATAAACTTTTGTTCACAAAATACAAAATAATACGTATATTCTAGTTTGTTTAAATTGCCCATAAAAACATTTCATAATAATAAATAATCACAGTGTATTTGCGATAAATATTAAAAATATTATTACCTACTACGCTTTAGATACAAGTATTACCAAACATATCAATACATTCCTTGATCTGAGGCTGAAATCTCATCTTACATAAACATGGAATTATTGTATGCTGTTCTTAACTTCATCGATCCAAAATTTAGTATATAATTAGTGGACCACAACATCGTCATTAAATTAAAAATAACTTAAAATTAAAAATACTTATTAAAGGGGAAATAGAAGGCTGGTCGTGTATCGAGTATCCTTATTGTGATACATCCGGAAGCGAGTATCCTTATTGTGATACATCCGGAAGCGAGTATCCTTATTGTGATACATCCGGAAGCGAGTATCCTTATTGTGATACATCCGGAAGCGAGTATCCTTATTGTGATACATCCGGATCGAGTATCCTTATTGTGATACATCCGGATCCAGTATCTATATCGAGTATCCTTATTGTGATACATCCGGAAGCGGATCGTACTTGAGTCAAGTCAACTGTAACATGTTGCTAAGGACAGACATCAGTCTGGACAAGTGTTGCACAACATTTGTGGTTCTGCGACTAGATAAACACCTAATCTCCTAAGAACGTAACCAGAGGAAGAATACGGAGTGACAATAAGAAATCTTATAATCAAGATAGATATTATAGGTGTGTCATCGCGACGAAGCTATTTTTATATGGAAAAGTAGGTACGGAAGTCTATTTGGGTTTTCATAGGGCTTACGACCTATCGCACGGCTGGCTTAAGTGATCACTTTACATATTGTGACGTGCATCAATTCCACCCAAGAAAAGACTACCACATCCATCAAATTTTGGAAGATATATATATCTTAATTTACATGCCTTGTTTCGTATGTGAGTTGTGTTGCCAACTGCGAATGTTTCCAATGATTCCCAGTGGTTGTTGCGATTCGCCCCAAAGACTTTGCACATCAGTCCCGACATCAGGATAAATTGCAACACTCCTTTTTTAAGAAATAAAAATATATGAAATTTCTGAAAATTATCTTAAAAACATGAAAAATTTCTTAGTAGTTTAAAAAAGCTCGAATGGAATCTGTTTATTTTATTGATATAAATAATTTTGCGTGTCTTTTCGTAAAAAAAAAATAATCTCATGGACGACGAATCGAACTCCACCGAAAAAATCGAAAAATTAAAATTCGAATCTTGAAACTTGAAAGCCTTGTTGTTCAATGAAAAGGTTATGTGAAAAGTGATTTTATTCGAAAAATATGATATAACAGTATTAGGATTGAAAGTTAATATTCATCTCTACATATTGTTTTCAATTGTTTTATTACATGACACATGACCATTTGTTGATTGATTTATATGGTTCAGAAAGAACCAGTAATACAATCAACTGTAATCTAATCTATGTATGTCACTTTCCTGACATTGCCGACTTTAATATGCCAGGATAATCGAAGTATCTAGACAGAACGATATAAAACAAAAACGATTAATAGTGTCAACTCAGTCACGAAGATAATTATTATAGTGAAAAAAAAACGGTGTGCTCATAACTATTCAATGACCTCTAATAATGAGTTGAATTATTGTGAATTGTTATGGCAACATCGCAAGAACATTTGTTTTTGCAGTTCATCCATTAACTATTCACTATAGCGGTTTCTCTCTCAAAACGCTTTAATTCAATAAAGATTGTTCTTTTTCAACGTATACCTACGTGTCTTACATGCCTGTAGCTTTCTATATATCAAGCACCCTCTGATGGAAATAAGTGTACTTAAAATTGTTTGACAGAAACTTTTCATGACAGAAACTTTTCATGAATATAATTAATAAAAGTAAACTTAGTTTTCACCACTTGTATTGAAAAATATCAACATGTCTCAGACCCCATGGACTTTTCGTCAGGATACAATTATATAGTAACAAATTAAATTCATTAATCGAAGTATAGAAAATAAAAATATAGAAAAAAATATATATGGAAAATGAATAATAATAAAGTACCTATTTAACATGAAAAATATAAAGGAAAAACGTGTAGAAATTTTGAAGTTAGAGTTAAGGAACACTTAAGGTCCCTTAAAGGATGAGATCCGTTTTTCGAATCCCGGTAGCGGCCAAATATTTTTTCGTGGGTTTGATTTTTCTGTATGTCATTCTAATTGATTAATTAATTTGGTTTTAAGCATTTAAGGTGTTTAAATAGCAATAATAATTTTCTAACCATCCTTTGGCTATGGATAATTTTATTGATATTAATAAGGGTTTACAGATTATAAGAATCATAGTTTGATAAATTAAAAATTTTGGAAATAAGAAAAATTGTGTAATTTAAATATTATAAACAACCAGGTCTTTTTTACAAATAGTAATCTTTTAAATTTATTTTCATATTAAGTAGGTACTTTATAGTTATTCATTTTTCATATATAATTTTTTCTTTATTTTGATTGTCTATACTTTGATTTTTGAATTTAATTTGTTAGTACACAATTATATCCTGAAGCCATGGGCTCTGAAACACGTTGATATTTTTCTCTACGAACGTGGTGAAAACTAAGTTTATTTTTATCAATTGTATTAATAATGTTACCACAAAAATCTATAGTTTTTTTTAAACATATTTGATAATTAGAAAAAATTAGATGAATACTTAGAAAGATAATTTGTCTATCGAAAAAATATAAAATATCTTATAATTAATTAGTTACTCATTCTCCCAACAAAATAATGCTTCGGTTCAAGTCCAGGTGGACTATATATTGTTCCGCTAGAAATTTTTTATTTGTTATTACATGTGAGTCATTTGTCTTAATTTTGTTTTCAAAAATTAATAGAACCCAACTTTTTCAAAATATAAAAAGCGCTGAGTAGGTACCTACTTCAGACAACATATTTGGAATATGAAAACGAATTGTTATGTTCTTGTAATAAATATGTTTTATGTAATTTGTTATTTGTTTTGTTGAGTTTTTAATATTATGTAATGGAATTCATTTAAAGTCACCTTGTCGTAGTTTCACAAGTAGCCTACTAAAAAATATTTAATCTCAATTTCACACTTCATATTTGAAGTTGACTTAAATACCATGATAAAAAATGTGACATGATAATATTTAAAAAAAAGTTATGATTTTCGATTAGTAAATGAGAAATTGACAAATACTTTAATGAATCATTGATATCTGTTTACTGTGTTACAAAATCAGTTTTATGTAATGTGGTGGCACCGGTCATGATGTGTAGTGCTAAATTAAAATGTACCAGGGTGGTATTTGATTTTAATCCGCTCCACCATCTTGTTCTCGTTAAATTATAAACAAATTCCTAAACAATCTAGTTTTTTAATTATATAATCCATGAATTAAATAATTATATAATCCTATTAAGTTTCTTTATTTACAATCCAATGACAACTTATGCAAATGTTAACCGACTACGTGCTACGTGATAAATAGAGAAAAGAGAAGGGATATCTCAAGTACGCAAATTGGAACGCCGACGTCGGAAACAAATATATATGTTATTGTTCGGATATACACGGGATTTTGCTAGCAGAAAATGGCACCCACAAGAAATCTGATAGGAAAATGTTGTCAGACGATGAAAGTTCAAACATATTTACGTAAAATTCTTTCGTTTTTAGTGTTACGCCGCCTTTTTGATATTTCACTATAATAATCGCATGTCGCTCGTGTTTTGTTTTATATCGTTCTGTCTAGATACTTCGATTATCCTGGCATATTGAAGTCGGCAATGTCAGGAACGTGATATACATAGATTAGATTACAGTTGATTGGTATTACTGGTTTTTCAGAACCATATAAATCAATAATCAAATTGTCATGTGTAATGTAATAACACAATTGAAAACAATATCTAGAGATGAATATTAACTTTTCAATCCTAATACTGTTATATCGTATTTTTCGTATGAAATCACTTTTCACATAACTTGCTCTTTGAACAACAAGGTTTTCAAGTTTCAAGTTTCAAGACTTAAATTTAAATTTAAATTTTCCGATTTCTTCGGTGAAGTTCGATTCGTCATCCATGAGATTATTTTTTTTACGAAAAGGCACGCAAAATTATCATTATAATAAAGTGTGAATAAAATATTGAGTAAAGATTAAATTTTGTATTTACATCATTGCGTTTTTGACTGCAAATTGCAAAAATAAATAAATGGATAAATTTTGTTATTGATCAAATTTTTATTATTTTATCAGGTAATTAAAATTAGTAAATTGTGTAAAGTCTCTATGATAAGCTTATTCAAAAATTTGTTAATATTTATTACAATTAAAAATATTGGCAATTTAAAATTCTTTTAGATAATTTAATATAACTTTATTTACACCACTAATTTGTTGAAAATACCGACATATTTTGTGGCCCATGGGCCATGGTCCCTTCATCAGGATACAATGTAGGTATACTAAAAATTAAAAATCGAAGTACAGATATTAATAAAATTAAAAATAAATATATGGATATGAATAAATAATTCAGTTCCTACTAATATGAAAACAAATTTAAAAGATAATTATTTGTAAAAAGGACCCGATTATTTATAATATTTAATTTACTATTGACATTTTTTTAATTACAAAATTTCTAAATTATCCAACTCTATTCTTGTATTATTTGTATATAAAATATGTAAACTCTTACTAATAATAAAAGAATTATCTATTTCCAAAATATGATTAGAAAATTAGAAATAATTATTGCTAATTAAACACCTTAAGTGTTCTCTTAAATCAAAATTTCTATTTTTTTCTTAGATAAAATTCATTACGAATCAATTTAAAACAAAATATATTATATTAATTAAATAAATAATGTCACAAAAAATATTTTTTCATTTATTGATGAAGTTAAAATTCTTTTTAAAGTTGCAAAAATGGTATCGGTGGCCAAGTATATTTATAAAAAATATTTGCAATGGTTTAACTAATTCGTATTATAATTTATTTTTGCAGTCATTATCGAAAAATATTGTAATATAAATAAAAAAAAGGTTTTTACTTCGTGCCACTGGTACAAAGAATATGTACAATGTTGTAATCAGGAGATTTCAACGCTAGGTTTTAAATCGGCAATTGATTTGCCTAATGTAAATAGAAAATAAAAACTCCCAGCATTTGTATCAAAATAACCCAATTAAATATAATACGTACTAAAAATTAAAATGATTTAAATGCATTCTATACGACATGAAAATTTTTCTGTGAATGTTTATTCCTTTATCATTTGATTTATGTGTATTTCTTTTCGAATAGGTACGGTGATTTTTATTGACTATACACATATTTTACAATAATCATATATTATACCTACATGATGTTTTCTATAGTTTTTTTATAATTTGATCGGATTGTTTGATTTTTACTGTGAATAGACTCATATATCTATATAAACAACACAGGAATTTTTCCAGGTTCTAAGATGTTTTTTCTTTTCAGGTGTCTATGAAAAATATTGATAGGTTTTAAATAAAAAAATTAAATCAAAATTCGATTGCTTTATGTTTTTTAATTCTTCTGATGACAAGTTAATAAAATAATATTTAATGACATTTGGCGGTTTCGGATTGTTTATATGATTATTTTTTGGCTATACCTACGATACAACAGCTAGTTCATTGTGTTTTTATTTAATAATTACCTGTAAGCCGTCAACTGTGATAGACTTTTTATTTTTGAATTTCAACTTTAAATTAAGTTATTAATTATAAGTTATAAATAAATTAGTCAAAACAAAAAATGGGTATTGAGAAATAAACCAAAAATGTAAAATTTTATGTGTACTTTTAAAAACATACCTACTAATTTTGAAAAGGGAAAAATGTTTTAATTTTATTTGATAATGAGATCAGATTTCATACCGATTTTTAACACGAAATAAGATCAGCTTTCGGATTCTTGTTACGTATGGACATTCGAAATTATAATTATTGGGGGTTCATTAATTTAATTAAAAAAAGTAGAATTAAATAGAATTAGAAATGACAATTAAAGTAAAAGCCATGGTAAATTATTAGTCCGGTCAAAATCTTTTAAAAATTCCCACCAATCCTACCAAAAAAAATTATCAAATCGATATTATCAGTAAGTAAGCTTTCATTCCTCTTTTGCCAATTCCAGACTTCACTTTTTCACCTTTTAGAATCGCGATGTCTCAGAAATGCTGATTCTTACGAAAAAAATATAATGACAATTTTTTTAGATAATGAAATGATCTACAATTTATATCTGACACATTTTATGATAAAACTTACCGTTCACGATCCAAATGCAAAAAACCCTATAATTTCGACCTAGAATAAATTGTTTAGCAGATTGAATGATGGGGATTTTTGAAAATTCATTTATGTGGTAGTAAACCCATATATGTACCAATTTTCAGTTCTATGCAAACTCTACCAACTATTATATTGACTAATTCGACCGGACTATATCATTTCTCACAAATAACGTAAAAATATGTACATTGTGATTTTTATGAAATTTCATTTGTGTTGTAATTTACTGTTAGGAAGCGATAGTATGTATTGTAATAACTTTATCAGTTTTAGTTGGTATAATTATAATATATTGTAAAAATGTGTTTATTTAATGTTTAATCATTTTTTAAAAATATATTTACCATTAAAAAAAAGTCTAGACTTGGAAAATTACTTACAGATTTAAATTCCTTACCAAAATTTTGCGTATCTAATGATGTCCTTGATATTAGCCGTTTTGGTAAACATTTCTTGTGGTAGTTCTGAACGCATTTGTAAAAAGTGATCCTGCCTGAGGCGATTGAGTGGACAACCAAAGGAGCATAGGTTATTGTGATATGTTAATGGCACGTGTTGCTGGGGAAGTTTTTTATGTTGCGGATATATAATTAATTCACTATGCTCTGGATATTTATGAGTTCAACCAATTATTTTATGGCGGCAGTTTAATACAAAAGTAGTGATCAAATCCTGCAGAAAAGCAAATATTTTTTAAATTTCTATAAACCGGACAGCATAATTTTTTAATTACCTTCTTAATAAAGAAGAATAGAAGAATAATATGGCGTTCTATACTCTCTGCCTACCCCTGCGGGGAAATGGCGTGATGATTAGTTACTTAGTTAATAAAAAAAGTTAATCTGGATGTTTTATTAATAAATTTAAAAGCTTCTTCTGTGACTCGTTTAATGTCCTTGAAATTTATGACTATAGTTATGTGTAGTGATTTTGTTGACATTTTGTAATCGTTTTCACAATCAGATTTTTTAAGTAATGTAAAAAAAATTAAAAATTGTTTTAATTAGCCTTTAAATAATCTTAATGTACTTGTGTAAAATATCTTACACAAGTACATTAAGATCAGTAATTTGCATGATAATAATAAAATATTTTTATTGTAATTTGTAATGATTGTTATAAGATTGTTTTTCATACGTTTTACATTTCACGCAATTCCACTTTTTATTAGATTAGATATACCTACAAATTTATATAATTTAGCTATTTTTTAATAAATTCATACCAATACTGCTTCTCTATAACACAAGTCTATGACTCTCATACTCTCGTAAAATAATATATTTCTTTATTTTAAATGTTTTATTGTACCACCTTACGTAAAAATAACAAATAAATGTTCACAGTATATTATATATTCCATTACAAACCATTTTGTATTACCAATTAATTATTTATGTCGTTAATTTACTAAACAAAATTCATATTCTGAACTCCCCAATCTGTGAGCGCCAACAAGAGGAGGAGGATTTGAACCAATTTGTTTTATTTTTGTTTAATTTATTGGTACTCAGTCCCTACTCCAGGATCTTGTAGATCTTAATGTCCCTAATCCATCCTGCCCTTGCTTACAGACTGCCGACGGAAAGAATTGAAAGTTTTATTAAAATTCTCAAAGAGTAAAAGCTGTAATATGTAGATGTCTTATGCATAGTTTTTGGCAATAATACCCTCTTACCGGGTGACAAAACTAATAAATATACTAAATTAAGCATGGTTTAAGATGGGTTCAATTAATAGAAGCCTTCTAATCGGCAACATCGTTTCGAAAATTAGATTTTTGCGCTGGAAACATTTGATAGAAATAGTCTGAAAGAAGCATGAAAATAGGTACAGTATGCAATTATGAATCAACGTGATAATTCAATGTTGCGGGTGTCAAGTCCGAGAGCTTTACTACATTCATAAACCAAATGAAAATGTGCTCAGTTAGTCACGGTCGTTCAGAATCTTCTGTACATTTTTTATATAGTTTTCTGGGATATTCTGCCGTGTTTATCTGATCCCTCTAGCTGACGTTTCGGATCCCATTGCGGGGACCTGCGTCAGCCCTGATGATCAGCCTTGCAATGGGATCCGAAACGTCGGCCAAAGAGGTCAGATATACATGGCAGAATATCCCCGAAAACTACACACAGAATATTAACCGTTGGTAAATAATTTACTTTTTACAATTTATGATTTTCAGCAGCAATGTCTGCTTTTACAAATTATAATATTATTTATTTATGTATTAAGGAATCTTAACAGTTTTTTAAACATCATAAGCTTAGCATAAAAAGTTTACATATATCTTGAAAAAATTATCCTAAAACCGTAAAGGGGGTGACGAGCTTGAAAAAGTCCTTTGTCAAAAAATTGTACTGCAATATTTGCATTTTTACTATTTTTATGCGATTTAGAATAATTTTATTACAAACACATCAATTTTAAAATTCCGATTCTGGCTAAAAAATCAATTAAAAAAAATCAATCAAACAACTTAAAAATCAATCAATCAAAAAAATCAAAAATAAAAATATTTCGTAGTTTTCTCGTAATTTTTAAAAAAATAGTTAAATCGCCGTTTATGCGGTCTCATTTAAAATCTTGTAACATTCACAAACTATATAAAAAATTAAATTAGTATACTTATCAAATTATTTGTTTTTTAAAATATTTTTTCTCTATTTACGCAGTATAAATGACAACGTACAATTAATCCGTAATGAGTCTTAAAGAGACGACTGAGGCAATCGACCAGGAAAATATGAGTCATTGCACCGAGTATACGTATACCGAATCGAGCGCGGTAAGGTTTATCGCAAGGCTCCTGCGCCGCTGTCTAGAGATCGACAGATAAAAGTTAATACGTCCTTGCTCTGTTCCGTTTGAACTGAATTGCTGTTTATGGCCGTTTATGCAACCAAAGATATTACACGCTTTATCGCGTTGGAAGGAAGCGGGATTAAGTATTGAACAATTCTAATTTGAATAGAAATTAAATGGACATACAGTACTGGTCACAGAAAAGTTGCCAAAATTTGCTGCAAATTTCTGTTTCAAGTCTAAATTCACGAATCTGTGACAATTTTTAAATATTTTTTTGATATTATTTTCTTTTTAAGGCTTATTAAAAGTTTCAATACAATTTTTTAGAAAAGTTTGATTGAAATCAAATCAGAACTACAGGAGTTATCGTGTTCATAAAATCTGTTTACTTCCGTGTACTCGAATAATACACAAATTTATCAATGGAATGGAAGGCTCTTTCATGGTTATAATCGAAGAAACTGTAGGAATGGAACTGGTTCCTCAATCCGGGGTTCTGGGATTGATTAATGGTATAGTTACAGTATATTATAAGGTTAGATATCGGCTTCCCTCGTTTATTTACTTATTTATTTATTTTGTTTTGGGGAAAATTAACAGCAAAACAAGAATCTTAAAAATATGAAATAATGGTTTTTACAATTATGCCAATTGCAAATTTTCCACTGAATATAAAGATTTACTTTAACTTACTTTAATAGCGAATGGAGAGGGTGGAAGGGAATGTGGGACGGGAGTAGGGAAGATATAATGTACAAATTAGTTTGGGTGCGGTAGTGTAGATATTGTTTGTTTTATGTTTCTTATTGTTGCGTTGAAAATGTCAATGTGGTGATAGTTTGTGTTAAATGAATTTGTGGATCTGTACATAAAGGAGTTTTGTTTTGAGTTGGTCTTACAAAAGGGGAGATGAAAAGTAGGTGAAGGTCTGTTATTGCGAGTTGGGGTGTGGTAAGATATTCGTTGAAGAAACCATTCGAGAGAAACAGATAATCTACCTTCACCAATTTAATATGTCGCAGAGATGAGACATGCGTGGGTTAAATTTTCATAATCCAAACACACTTTTGCCGTTCAACTTATTCCAAATTCTCACGAATATTATGAATATAATATGAATATTAAAAGAGTTATTTTCTTGAGAAATATTATTATAAAGGAACAAAAATATACTTTGGTACGAGATTACTTACTAATATGATGAAATATTTAATAATAACTATTACTAACATGATATATTACTTAAATGACGCAATAGATTCGGTCTTCTTCATAACGCAACAGGTTCAATTTGGAAGAGGATTTCGTTGTTTTACGTCGGAATTCATTGATCACATCCAAATCTGGCTGAATAAAATGTATGTCAGTTTTACAGTATGTGGATCTTTTAGCTATTATGGTATAAAACGTGTTTTATATCAGGTTCGTAGTAAATTCTTGCTACTTATATAATGCTGCCAAAACCCACTAGGGATAATAATAACAAATAAATAAATAAATATTAATCCTCTTCTGATTACGTAAAATGAAGCAAATGAATCCCTCACTTCCGTCAAGATTTATTAAGGGCAACACACCAAAAAATACTCCATTCTCGCAATCGTACTCTACAGATGTGATCAAAATATTTGGCGACTCACTGTATGTAGATACAACTGTATAAATTATCATATTATTATTAATTTGCTTTCAAATCCTAATCTTTTGCTTATATTGACAAATCGACAAAATTCGTTGCAGAGAACAATTTCATTCTTTGGCTGATGTCTCGATCAGTGGTTCGTATCCGGGTCTTTAACCCCGCAACACTAATCTTCTAAACGAATCGGCTTTGCTGAAATACAGATGTTTTCTATTTAATACATGAACAGAAGTTTTTGAAACTTCGTGTTATCTCATTTGGCTCCAGTTCTAACCATTGGTGCACGTTTTTCTTTCACCGGATTAACGGTTTTGCTTATTTATTCGGCGTCTTTTCGACGAAAATTGGTTGGCATGTACTAACGTATCTTTTTCAATTTGGATTTATTCTAACTCTATATTGTAACGGTTTCTATTGTGTTTTTGAAGTTATACTCCTGTAGGGACGGAATATTTTCACACAATGAAGTCACGACTCACCAATCAAAAACTAAGACGGTGGTTTTGCAAGTGATATTTAACCAATAGCAATTCTCAAAGGTGACGACATCAAGTTATATGAAAATGGTATAATAAAAATGCCATATGCTCCGGGCGCTGTTATTAAAAAAATACTGTTACGAAAATTGCTTATGCTCCAGGCGCTTTTTTTTTAAGATTGTTGTGTTTTTGGTGTATTATTTTTGTGGTCAAATTCGTAATGTGTTAGTATGGTGACAGAATTGCTGCTTACTGTTTTATTTTCTCTTTTTTATATAAGAAAAATGCAATTCGGTACGTGGGTAATGTATTTTAGAATTTTTATCCATTGATGGAGAACTGTCATTGATAGATATTCTAGTTTACGTTGTTTACTTTGTATGAAATATGTTTTTTTTATTTTTGTCAAAAATGACAAAGGTGAAAGACCAAATTTTTTAATCAATTAGAAAGACAGGCAAAAAATCAAATCAACGAAAAAATATTTTGGCTGCTACCGGGATTTGAACCCAGATCACCTAGTGCTTTCCGGACAGGTATGTTACCAATTACAGTACATCAGCCTGGCACTTTTCCGTCAATATATCGGCCTTATCTGTAAGTCTGTAAGTTATTAATCGATAAATATCTAGTCGTTGGGGTCTGCTTGTTGAGAGCACAGATAACCAAATTCAACTGCCTTGCCGCTCGCGAGGTGACAGAGTATTGGTAGGTAGGCCTGCATTTTAGATACGTAAGATTAGAAACAAAAATAGGATATATTGGGATGACACGGAATGAAGGTAGTCAGGAATTCGGAATAAGTATCGACTTTGAATACGGACCTTGGTGTACAAAGTGTGATAAAGCGTCGTATGGAGAGCATAAATATAACTTATGTTGGAAATGCATAATGTTATTTCTATCTATAGGTTAATTTTTTTCAAAATGGATATATTTATTTTCTAGGTATTTTATGTCGGAACACAAAGATTATTTTTATATTATTGACGGATTTGGCTTTGATATTGCAATGATTATTAATGATGATAATTAAATTAGGCGAAAAACATTAACGAGAGTAATAAAATCTCTAAAAATTAAAGTTTAATACAGTCACCTGTCGATTCTGTTAGTCTCGACAACAGAAGTAAAATATTTTTAAACTCAGGTAGAGATAACACGTTTTTCACTAAAATTAAAATCGTTTTTTGTAATTTGTAATTACTATTATTTTCACTGAACGGGCACCCATATGTTTTATTTTTAATTCCTTAGTCTATTCGAAGTCCGAGAGCAAGTTAATAGAGCATCCACCATATCAGGGTGCCTCGAGAATTTGATCTGGAAAAACAAAAATATGCATATTGAAAGGAAGGTTAAAATATATAAGATATGCTTGCGACCTGTTTTGAAATACCTACGCTGTAGAGACGCGGGCTGACACTATCCGTACCAAAGAACTTCTCAAACACTAAAATGAAGGTCCATTACTAGAAAAATTCTATGTGACCGTGTCCGAAGTGAAGACATAATATGAAAAACTTGCAAAATAGACGACATAGCACGATGGAGTAGATCCAGAAGGAGATTCTGGCGGGATCACGTAGCCGGAATGGACAGTGACAGACTCGTGCATACAGCAGCAAATGAAATCCCTTCTGAGATAGAGGGATAGCTAGACCTCGTCATCCTAGGAGGCGTAGTTTTCTATTGCACAAATCAACAGATCTACTTTAAGAAAGAGAAGAAGAAGAAGAAGTCCATTACTTTTTATTTCATCTTATTCAAGTTATAAACAAGATGTAAATGAATATGCGTTTTTGATAAATTTAAACATACTCAAAAACATTGTGCTTTCTATAAATATACGTTTTATTTATCAAAGTACCTTGAACAAATCGACGGCTCCTACGTATAATATCGTAACCCACAAATCGACTATTTTGAGTTTTTTGTATATACACATGTGTATTTAATTATATCTTTAATTCCAAGAAAGAAAAATAAATATTTTGCAATAAATAACGTTTTATTATTATAAAAAAATTTTTTTTTTCGTTCTAGGAATTATATATATAATTAAAAACATATGAAATAAACAACAAACTCAAAATCGTCGCTTTGTGGGTTACTATATTATACGTAGGAGCCGTCGAAATATCAAATAATTAATACTCTTCGCCAAATTGACGAATGTTAATATTAAGCGCATATAAAATGAGGTTAGTTTTCTAGGGTTAACATGAGCCACGGCTCCACTACCGGAACTATATTAAATCCGTTAACATCCGACACTAGCGTAGACCTTACAATTCGACTGTCAATATTGTATGACGTCAGTAGACAGACTGGGTAGCACGATTCACCAATAAAAATAAAGATTGGGATTTCTCAAGGCTTTAAATGAAACGAGTAATAAAAAAATACCTGCTTTAAATAGATTACATACTCTTTCAATTATTTACCATCGGGTTATTTCTGAGGGGATAGGCAGAGGGAATAGAGCGTCACAATTTTATGTCCTAGCACATGACTCTCACCTCATCCGCATTTGTACATATTTGTATGAGACGCCTATTAAAGAACAAAAAGGAAAAAGAAATAAATGTACAAGAAAATGTAGCTTGAAAGGAATTGAAATTTTTATTTCATAGCACAGTGAAAAGCGTTTAGTCATAGTGGAATAATGAACAGGGTTTAATATGAGATTTTTGGATGAAGTTTTGTTTGGTTGTGTGCAATGAATGGATGAAAAGAGAATACTTCGGAATAAATCCGAAGCGATCACAAAGTGATAAGGTAGTAAGCATTGTCACGTGAATCTAAAATAATAGAAACCACACATAATCAAAGTCTTTCAATTTCAGAAAGAACACGAACTTAGTCGAAAGCAGCGGATTATACGAGAACATTCGCGAAATGATCATATTCTAAAACTAACTAACTAACTAACCACCACGCTGCAGCAGGGGTAGGCAGGGAGGATAGAAATTTCTAGAAAGCGACCTTTTATAAAATTCCCCAGAAGCACGCGAGGTCAGTCACTTTGTGTTAACGTTTAGTGAAATTCACGGATAAAAGCAAAATACCAGCAAGAACGTAACAGTCGTTCGGAAATAAGTGCGACCATAGACGCGCGAGTGTAAAATGTTCCATAGATGAGAAATTAGTGCGAATTACGAAATTGGTGTGAATTAAAGAATAGGCCTCCAATTAAATTCGTGTCCAGTGATTTATGCTGATTAATAAAACTTCAATTAATTTCAAGTGTTACACTTGCCTCCCATATCCATAATCTCGTGACAACTGGTGTCAGAACGGGATACGGGAGAAATAAGAAACTCAGCAGGAAGGTCGTGGTCAGCAAAATCCAAAAATATCCAAAAAATGATAAAAAATAATCGCCAATAAAAATAATATATTTATTTTCGTAATATTTTACGTCCACAAAATATTGCATGGGTCGGGCTGATCTTTGAGAGGGCTTTAAACAAATAAACATTTCCTAAAATATGTGCATATTAATTCCACCCGGTGCATCGCGGTGTAATTATTTATTACTTATAAAATTTCACAAGAAGAAATCAGCATATAATACATAGAAACCATCACACAGGTGTCACAAGGCAAGCAAACAGAGATTATTTTTGATGTGCCCAATATGAAAACTTATTTTGGACAGCGACATTTTAAATTCATTTCCCCACGTGTCTTTAACAAGTTAACAGACGAAACAAAAGAAATTATTTTTATACCACATAAATGAATGATTAAAAACACCAGATAGAAGTTATGCTGAAGAAAAGATCCGTCGATTTCTAGTATTTATCTTTTATTTTTGTTTTTATATCTAACTTAATATTTTTTCTTTATTAAATATACTTTTTATTTTAATTATTTCATCTATCTGTTTATTTTCGTTACTTAATTAATCTTTATTATTATTTTTTTGTTGTATAATATTATCACTAATGTTCTTATATTTGTATAATTACGTGTAAACCTAGAATAATAAAACTATTACACACTACTACAATAGCCCTAAATAAATCCATATCTGTGTGATGTATTACACAATTTTGTACGGTAATAAGTGTTTGAGGAAGGAAGTTCTCATCGCTATTATTATTTGATTTACGTTTTATTGACGGAAGTCCGTTAAATTTAATTATGAGTCAGATCATTAGACCATGATCTGGCAAACGTGCAAATTCTGAAATAATTGTATGTAAGCGTAAAATTGTTAAACAAAAGCAACGGTATCATTTCCGTAGTCTTAATAGAGAATTTCAAATGGATAAGTTACAAGAAATAGATAACATTATTAAGACAAGTTCAGTTTTTTAATATTAATAATCTACAGAGTGCGCGAGTAGAATTAGAGCGGAAATGAATAAAAGAAAATAATGTTTAAGAATTATAATTTTTAATATTTATTTCAATTGTCGAATAAAAGAGAAAAGTTATGCTATAAAGATAGAACTTATTCAATGAAGCCACCTTCAGCATTAATCATAGCCTTCATACAACCCCGAAAACAAGAACAGGAGCATTCTATAATCTCAGGATAAAAACTCGAATGCCTGGGAGGTTCTTTCTCCCAGCTTACCTTTCTGTTACAGGCGGTCACTCATCTTAAAAGATCATTTCAATCGTGTGCCATACATAATAGTCAAGAGGATTACAGTCAGTTAAGTTTTGAGGATTACAGTCAGTGGTGTAGAAATCAATTGGACGAGTAAAGCGAAATTCTTCTTTCAAACAGTCTCAAAATACCCTCAGAAAGTCACAGACGTGAAAATATCTTACAGGGATCATTTTCGATGAGTTGGCTCAAACGTGGAGCAGAAAACCATCTTCCTCCTCCACTACATAGACCAGTCACAATCGTCCAATCTGTTCGGGGTCTGTTTTCCTCGAAGTCTAGTAAGATTATTAGTAACAAAAACAAGTGTATTGACTGTATATCACTGTTGAAACTTGCGAAAATTCTGCTCTCCTTTAGTATACAACTCCTAGTGGGTCTTGGCCTTCTAAAGAATCTTTCTCTACTGCTCTCGATCTTACGCCAATTTTGAATCTCCAAAAATATATCTTTGAGAATATTGTTGCTTCATCTTCCTTTTGGCTTTACTACTTCAGCTACTTCAATCGTGATTTCAGCAAGAATTTTTTCTTGCTTGGTGCTTGTTGCATTTTGTGAGACTTAGCTTCTTTAACCTTTAAGTATGGACGAGGAGTCTAACAGGCTCCGCGACCATTTTGATTTCTTAGTTTTCCACACTTCCCCTTTACCCCTGGGCCTGAGCCTTTAGTTTTATTATCAAGAGGGCCAACGAGGAAGTTGGTTGCATCGCTTGATGCCTAATAGTTGAATATTAATGTCGAAAACTTTTACCGACGTTAATCAGGCTACAATGGTCTGAGGACACTTGAATATCGAGTTCCAATGTTCTTGAATAAAATACAAAGTACCTTTCCCTCAGGCCTAAAAACTCCAAAGTCAATGTCAGAACTTAAAAAGTGGTAAATAGAAAACGACATTACTTATTTATGAACTATATTAAGTGTTTTATTAAGATAATGACTTTGAATAATTAGTGATGTTTATATTTATATATATTTCTCTTTCTTTTTCCTTAATTTTTGCTATATATATTTTTAATTTGCTATTTTCTTTATTTATTGCTCTTTTCTTAATTTGTTTAAAATTTTTAACTTTGTACTGAAAAATTCATTTATGTTGTTTTTTGTACTTAATTGTTTTCGTTTTTTATCTCTTATGTTTATAAAGTAAATAATATTTTGTAATAGTGTAACTTACAATTGTAAAAATGAGCCTTCAGACAAACGTCTTTTTAGTCGTTTTGTGGGACTAAATATTATAAAATGTAAAGAAAATAAATAGAAAAAAAAAAAAAAAAACACTTCCATTGTTCCCATACAAAATATTTTCGTAAAGAGTTTGTTTCTTGTAGATTTTCATGTAAAAAATGGTAGAAAATAAAATCGCTAGTTGTTCGTATAAGACGCATATCCAATCCTTGGAAAGCCTAAGAATCACCATACGCGTTTTATCAAGGAAGCACTCGAAATCTACAAGCACCCGATAAAAATTAATAGAGATGATGGTCTCAAATTAAAAACATCATGGTATCCGGCGCTTCAAAGTCAATCTCTATCTCTGTTTGTTTGTTTCCGTAGAGATAGTGATCAGACAATAGATGAAACATACACACAACACAAGATAACACATGACACCGACACGGTATTGACACGTAACACATAAACACAGAAATACTAAGCTTTTGACACGGTATTGCTAGCCAATACTTAACACATACTGACAACGTTCTCACCCTGCTTTCGATACGGTATTGCAAGTCAATACTTAACCACAACACCAACATTCACAACAACACATCAGCCCTTATGATGGACCCTGCAATGGGATCCGAAACGTCTGCCAGAAAGATCGTAACAATACGGCATAATACCCCAGAAGATTCTGAGTGGCCGTGAAAACCTAAGAACATTATTAAAATTATCATTCACAGAAATAAAATTCTGGGTTAGTCATTGTATTGTATTATGATAACTATTTTTCGTTAATAAGTTAATAAATATTTCACGTTAATAAGACTTATTATGCGATTACATAAGAACTTTATGACAGCTTTATTATAAGTTTTGAAATGAGAATGGGAGAAAAAACTTTAAATCGTAATAGATCCCAAGTGGTCATTAAAAATTAAAAATGATAAGAAAACCCTTAAGATAATTTTCAAATACCTATTCAATGATACCCCACTTAACATAGTTCATCGACTTTAATTTTTTCGTTTTCACAATATGACCTCTGGTTGCCGCCTTATTGAATATTGATTACTATCATGTCATTAGTGACATTCGCACGATTAAGGCAAATGGGTTGACGTAAAAGTCATCAAAATCGGATTACGCGTTTGGTTTCTAGAGCGCCACAAAGAAACGAACGTACATACCTACATAGGCTGATAAACATATTACCCTCCTTTTTGCATCGCGCAATCGGGTAAAAAGTCTAACGCTCGCTCGATCCTCTCAGTTCTCATATCTCAACTTCGTATGTGAGCACTGGTATGATGAGCATAATTTAATAATATACAGTCGAACTCGGTTGTAACGAGCTCGGATATAAGGAGATCCCGGCTATAATGAGAAAAACTGTGAATTCATTTTGATTTGCGCATATTCCCATACAATCGGTCTCGGCTATAAGGAGCGCGATTCCCGGATATACGGAGCAAATTTTAGAAACTCTACAGACATATTTGCTTGGGTTGCAGAAAAAAGACAAATACGTACTCGTAACAATGAACTTTTTCACTTTGCTTTTAAAGCGGCTCACACTTAATTAGGGTTCATTTTATGATGTACACAAACTTGTGTCCGAAAATCCCACGTGCGCAGGCAAGCAATAGTTTACTGAAGGTCGAGAATACTGGTCATATAACTCCGATTATTGGGGGTTTCCAAAATGTTTATGGTGATAGTTTATTTTATGCAGTTAACTGTATTAGCATTTAAAAGCCTAATCAGTTAAAAGCGAATTATTCTATCCGAAACATGTTCACTAACACACGAAAGTATCTCTAGGTTCGCGAAAAAGTCGAAATTATCGGCGTCAAAAAATATGTAAAATCGTCTTCTACAGTTTCATCACTCTGGAAAGATAAGGATGTTTATTTAGCTGCCTTTGAAAATAACATCACACAATCAAAAAAAATTGTGAAAAAAGTGAATCCCGGATATAAGGAGTCCCGGCTATAAGGAGCAAATTTAGTCGGTCCCGTCGTGTTCCTTATAACCGAGTTCGACTGTACTTATATTTAAGTATATTATAAAACTATTACATTACGTAAAAATTTACGAAAATCACAAAATAGATCCATTGTATTACATACATCGATTACATTTATTTATTATTATACTTTTTTCATTTCATTTTTCAAATTTTGATTTTGATTTTTGAGGTTATCTAATAATAATTAATAATTATATTTAAACGGAATTTATCTAGATCTTGAAAGCAAAAATTGTATCCCCAAAATATTTGTACTATCGTGATCATGTCTAAATAAAATTTCATGGGTAACGATTTCCTCCTTCATTCTAATAAAGAATAATTTTTATGTCTACATTTTAATAAAGAGTAATGTTTATATGTAGATTTTTGTTGCTTTAAAAAACATATTACCACTGAGCCTAATAGAGAGACATTTAAGCAATTAAATTAAAAAATAAGCGCAAGCCATTAGCGTTGAAGAGTCAAGCTGAGATAGAACATTTAAAATTATATTAAAATGAGAAAAACTATTTTAATAAAAGAAAAATATGTAATTGAGGATAAAAACATAAATTATTGTAAATTATTCCAATGGAAAGCTTATGCCATTCGAAGTCAACAAAACATGCGATACGTGATAGTAAACGACGTTTGCAATTTGCAAAAAGAAGTGTTTTTACTGTAAGCTGGCTGAATGGTAAACACGTATCGCATAGATCTTTCACGATACAAATAGAAAAAAATCCTAAAATAATTCCAACAATAACAAGTTTCATAATAAACTTACGAATTATAGAACTCGAAAAATATTTAAAAAAAAACTAATCCATAAAAACCAATCGTTTATTATACTCCCTTTCTCATTTTTATTGTTTCGGCAGACAAACATACGCTGCATACACTACGAGTTAAAAGAAAGGGAGTAAAAAGTAACCCATAAAAACAAAGTTTTTATTATACTCCCTTGTGAAATTTGCTCACTTTGCAAGACGATCGCTTTGAGAGAATGAAATATATATTTTTATTATCATCATATGCTCGACATTCTTGTCTGACTGTTGGTTTTGTCTCCCAGTTTGTTATGAGTAATATGTCCATCCATACCAGTTTGGGTCTTTCTGGTCTTTTTAGTCCTTGTGGTATGGAGAGAGTAAGGTGTTTTATAGGGTTGTTGTCGTCCATTCTGATTACGTGACCAGCCCATCTCAAGATGCACCATCTTCATGGAATTGATCATATCGAGCTCTTCATACATGTCATACTCTGTTGTATCGACGAGGCCAACCATTATGATCTCTCACAGGACTCTAATGCTCTAAGGCTTTCGTTAATATCTAGGTTTCAGAGGTATATGTCAGGACTAGCTTTATCAGGGTTTTGTAGAATAAGATTTTGTTGTTTCTTCTGACTAGCTTCGACCTCAACTGTTTCTGAAGACCATATTAACAACAGTTTGTAGCCATTATCCTCTATTATTATGTTGTACTTCTGATTCTGATATTAAAGAGATGAAATTATAGTCTTTTGAACAACGCGTTAAGTTTAGTTATTATTTACTTTTCAACTTTTGACAATTTGAAATACTTTAATACGAAATACATGGCAATGAATGTTCTGAATTACTTTTGTATTGTGCGTTATTGTCGGCGAACAGTTGTCCTGCGCGCTATTGTCGGCGCACAGTTCTCACAACGGAGATATACAACGAGATGTCACCACGTGCCAATACTAACCTAAAGCGGCCCTCGTAGCCTAGTGGGCATGACATTGGCTTCCACACCGAGGGTCCCGGGTTCGATTCCCGGTGAGGTCACAATTAATATATGTGATTGACTTAAGTCTGGGTGTTTTGTAATGTGTTTCGCTTTTGTACTTGGGCCTCTTGGCCTGTTGAGGCGAAAAAGATGATAAAATAAAAATGAAGGGATAAAGATGATGATTGTATTTTATAAACTGACATTCTTCAATATTCACGAATTAAAACATTACCTTTATGTATCTTATCCACAGACGGAAATATTGCAGATGACCACATAAAAACAGCAAATTGACATAAGTTTTATCTGAAAACTTCAATGGGTAGAAATATTTGCAGATAACCATACATAAAGCCAAATCATCTCAATAGATTACGAAAGCAGTGGATTATGAATGCAATTATATAAAGTCAGCTATTTTTTTCTAATAGCTACTGGAATTTTTTGCTGTTCTGTTAATAAACAATTTAGCGTCAAACATGTTATTTTTTGCAAGCCTCTATCCAAGTTGTTCACTACATGTAAATAGTATTTGTCGTACGGGTCAGAACCGAAAGTTGAATATAAATGTTGTTGGTAAAATAACAAGTGTCACGATATTTTTAATCATTTTGTATGCGGTAATTATACAATATTTTTTATTTTTCATTTAATTGTATGCAATAATAATAAAAAATGCTTTTAAAAGACCTCTCTAATATTTCAATCATAATACATGTAATTGCTTAATATTTTCATGATTTTGTTAAAAACATTTTACTTGAGCAACTCTAAGCCCCTTTCATATTTTTACTTCTAAATGTATTATTTTAAATAAATTTAAAGTGAATATGTCACAGAAATATAAAAAACGAATATTTAAATACGATAAAACATAATTGCCACCTACACATGACTGTAGGACCTTTCTAATGCTCTCATTTTAATTACATCACATTATATGTGGGGTACGCACATATTCATCAAAGTTGTAAAATGCATTTAAAAATGCTTGGTTCGGTTCTACATGCTTTTTCACGTAAATGAATGGGTTTTTTTCGGAACACAACCTATAATTGATAACAAAATAATCAAGATTCTTTAGGATATTAAGAAAAAATAAAAATGATCTTTCGTTATCTTACATGTTTCCGTAACATTTCTCAAGGACCAAGGCACTTAAAGAAAATAAAGATTAATAATTAAAAAGAACAATAAATAATTAGAAAAAAAAATAATTGCAAAAAAAAATGGTTGGATTTCTGTGGCAAAAAAAAGCGCAAAAATTCATTAAATAATAAAATCCCTCTAACGACGCACATTAAGTTTACAACAAACTTCATTTCTCGATAAATAATAATAAACTATGCAACAAAAAAAAATTGAATTGCATTCCTTTTAATTTATAAATATGGGAAGGGTAGGAGGAGATTGTCGAGAGAGTGGGAATGGTATTATTTTAAAATTTGGAATCAAAAGTATTAAATATAATTTGGAGTGTATTACATTCATATCTGGGGTAGGCTTTGGTGTAAGGGAGAAAGGAGAGATTGCGCCATTATTTTCCGCAAGGTCTTAAAAATATGTATGCAAAATTTGGGTCAGGTCTGACACGCCGTGTTGATTTTTAAACAGAACAGAAAACATGTAGAGAGGGGTAAAAGAGGGCAAATAGTTCTGTATGTCCTCATATTATTAATGTTCTGGAAAAAATAAATTATCACTTCTGAAACACGTAATTCTAACCTGAAAGACATGAATATGACAGTTAAATATCATACATAATTATGTACTGCACGTGATTCCGTAATCTAAAATTCGCGACTTGATTCATTTCATTCACTATGATATAACATTTTTCTATCTAAAAGTAGCTTTTTAAAGTGATAAATAGTTTAAAGGGAAAACGTAAATATTTCGATAACAATATGGCGACAATTGCGCCCATTTTGCGCCGAACTGACAACTGACAGCCATATAACCAAAAAAAGATATGGCGAAATTTACAAACAATTTTGAAACACAAATACGTATATTAAAAATTAATAAATGTCCATAAATATTAAGTAAATTATTTTTGCAAGTGACCATTTTTATTTTACGTGTATAATATTTCTACACATTAAATATTATATGCATGTATTTTAAAACAATCCTTATTCTCGCTACTTTATACAATTTCGCCATTTGTTTTTTTTAACTGGCAACAGAAATCATCCAGTTTCCACGACAGCGATTTTTATTTTAATCATTTTTATTTTACGTGTATAATATTTCTACACATTAAATATTGTCTGCATGTATTATAAAACAATCCATATTCTCGCTACTTTAAACAATTTCGCCATTTGTTTTTTTTAACTGGCAATAGAAATCATCCAGTTTCCGCGACAACGACAGCAACAGCATTTTTGGCGTAATTAATATATAGATTATCACCTAACGCCTTCCTTCACCTAACGCATTACTTCACCTAACGCATTCCTTCACCTAACGCATTCCTTCACCTAACGCATTCCTTAACCTAACTCATTTCTACACCTAACACATTCCTACACCTAACGCATTCCTACACCTAACGTATTCTTTTACCTAACGCATTCCTTCACCTAACGCATTCCTTCACATGACGCATTCCTTCACCTAACGCATTCCTTAACCTAACGCATTTCTACACCTAACACATTCCTACACCTAACGCATTCCTATACCTAACGCATTCTTTTACCTAACGCATTCCTTCACCTGACGCATTCCTTCACCTAACGCATTCCTTAACCTAACGCATTTCTACACCTAACACATTCCTACACCTAATGCATTCCTACACCTAACGCATTCTTTTACCTAATGCATTCCTTCACCTAACACACTGCAACAAAATCTCAATATCATGTGTTATATTAGTATACTAGCTGTACCTGGCCACGCGTTGCTGTGGCTCAGTCTTGTTAAATGGAAAAGAAAGAAAAGAGAAAGCACACGTTTCTAATACCTATGTTTAATTTTACAATGCTTGTGGGTATTCAATTTTGCTGCTTTTCAACACTGGTTGACAGGTAAAAATGTACTGTATGTACATTTTTACCTGTCACTGATCTGTATAACAGTAGGTATATAAAAACGTAGTAGGTACATAACAACATGCGGGTATTCGAATGCAGCATTGTTTCAAAGTCAATCCGTGAAGAACTTTCTGAGTTTTGAGATTTTGAACAAACGAATTACATTTTTATATATTAATAGCTGTTCATACCAGGCGCTGCTCGGATTAAGGATTTAGTTATAGATACATTTGTGGGGACACACAAAGGTTTCACTGTTTCGCAGTCTCTAATAATAAAAAATAATCCATTTAATCTAGGCTGGGATGGATGGGATGTCCAGGAAGGAATTGTAACCTATGTATTCCGCCGTGAACCTAAAGAATAAGAATGCAAAATTTCGATATACACAATATATACTATATAGACTATATATATATATATATATATATATATATGTCTTAGATATATATATATTAGGTCCTTACATATGAAATTGGCGTTTAGTATGGGAGGAACATAAAGCCGAATTTTTTTTATTATAATATATTTATTTAATCAAAGTATGTACCATTGCTATCTATGCACTTTTGCCATCTCATAGGTAGTTCATCGATCCCTTTACTAAAAAAACCATTCGGACGGGAATCAATAAAATCTTTGAAGGCGGTTTGGACTGCCCCATCGGAGTTGAATTTTTTCCTTTGCAAGAAGTTATCCAAATTTCGAAAAAAATGGTAATCTGTTGGGCAAGGTCCGGAGAGTACGGTGGATGTCTTAGACATTCCAATTGAAGCTCCTCTAATTTGGTAGCCGTCTGTTGTGCAGTGTGTGGTATAGCGTTATCATGAAGCAGCAGTGGCCTAAAGCGATTAACCAGCCTCGGTTGTTTAGCAGTTAGCTTTTCCATCATGGTTTGCAGTTGCTGACAATAGACATCTGCCGTAATCGTCTGGCCAGATTTAAGAAAGCTGTAGTGAACGACACCAGCATAGTCCACCAAACGCTCACAAGTAACTTTTTTGGAGTCAATTTTCGCTTGGGGCATGGTTTGGCTGGTTCGGCAGGGTTCAGCCATTGTGATGAGCGCTTCCGATTACGTACGGATCCACTTTTCTCAATGTAATGATTCGATTTAATTAAATTACTTCAGTTATTGTGGCGGTTTGCAGTAAATGCAACGCAGGCAGTCAACGGTCGTTTGTTGATTTGCTTCACTCAATTCGTGAGGTACCCACCTTTCAAGCTTTTTCACCTTACCAATTTGCTTCAAGTGGATTAAAACAGTTTTATCACTAACACCGCAGCCTGCAGCTAACTCGGATGTGGTTTACGATGGATCCGCTTCCACAATAGCCTTCAATTCTTCATTATCAACTTTGGTCTCCGGCCGTCCACGGGCTTGTTCTGCAGGTCGAAATTTCCAGAACGAAAACGTTGGAACCAAAAACGCACTGTGTTTTCTTTTGCGGCACCGTCGCCATACACATCATTAATCCTTCGAGCCGTTTCTGCAGCACTGGTGCCACGGTGGAACTCGTACTCGTAAATAACGCGATATTTCAAGTTTTTCATTTTGTAAACTGAGTGACGCAAAGAAAAAAACAATTGAGGAAAAAACAAATGAATTATAATTTTCAAAACACAAATACAAGAGTAAATAGCTGTATAAATTTGGATTTGGAATTCCTAACCAAAGAGAAGATATTTGAGATCAAATTTGCTAGTACGGCAAAACGCCAATTTCATATGTAAGGAC